>JBBPLG010000462.1:0-21018 GCA_038089695.1 Xanthoconium separans | reverse complement strand
GACAACCGTTGCGCGGCCCCTTGTTTCGTGGTTTGGCAGACCACGATCTGCGTGAGTACGGGCCACGGCAACACGAAACAAACCATATGTACTCATTCAGAAGCACAGCGAGTGGACTAGTGTGTTTTGACGACGGGGTTGGTATGTACGATGCTGCGGAGCGGCCAAATGGTCACCGAAACTTACTTATGACTTGTAAAATTGTGGGAGTCCGTAACGTATAGGTCTCAGGTCAACGAGCCTCCTCATGTTTCAGAGAATGCAATTATTCATGGATACTTACTGTGATACGGTCTCAATTCGACAGAGCCTGAGCCTGCTAGATAGCAATGGAAAAAATGCGAATATTGCCACAGTCGTTCAAGTCCGCGTCTTTCCAGTAGTTGAACTTATGTAACTTACTCGTTTGGTCGACTATAACACCATTCCAAGCCACTGGAGTAGCCCTCAATTATGCTATGTAGGGTGTAAGATAGACTGCTGATTCACCCGCGATGACCCGCAACTGGCTGGATCTTCGCTCAGCCCTTCCCGATATTCTCCGGACTCGGAGTCCTACGGCGCTTTCCAAGAATACGCGAGGTACTACGAGGCCCAGCGATTGGATCCCACGAGACACGCCACACTCGCTCGCCTCAGAGTCAATGACACAAGGTAATTAGTCTCTGATCGAGAGTTGCACGAACCGAACCACTTATGCGTACCGTCTCTGACTGATGCAGGCAGGCTTGGAACAGTACAACTGTACAAAGTAATTACTTACACAATCATCCACCACGTTGGCAGCTTGCGTGGTGGCCTTGGGGTTCACCAACAATATTGTCTTTGGTGTCATCGTCGATGCCTTTGTCGTCTGACACCAAGGCGAGTTAGAACCGTGATAACTAGGGCCGCGGCGTGGCTCTGGATGCATGTTCAACTCGAAAATCTGGCCGTGTATTCAGGAAGTGAGTGCGAAAAAAAAATGAACTGTTACCCACCACGCCAGCTGCTCCGTCGTGACGGAATTCGACATCAAAGCTACGAAGCGAGACTGATAGTGGAATAGAGAATCGGAGAACTTGAGGTCCTACCTCATGGTCGGGTGGTGGATATGGTGACATATCGATACTGCCAGTGTAGGACAGTAAAATAAATACACCGTCCCCAGGGCTGGAGGAGATCCCTGCGTGGGACATCGTTCCCAACGAAGCCTGATTCAAGTAATCCTCGGTCTTCATGGAGCAAGTACTTCGCTGGATGCAAAAAGGAAGAAAAATTAATTTGGATGGCTTTCCTTGAACTCACAATCGCTTTCATGCACCACCATTAATTGTATTCTGTGTCCTCCGCTGTCAACCGCACAGGTGCGTTAAGAAAAGAAGGGACACGAGTTACACCAACAAGTGTGGGAGGAGAAAAAAAAGTCTGATTGATGGTATGGGGATGCAAAGAGGGACACAGTGCCAGATGCGCGGGGTACGCGTCCCATGTCCTGTCGTTCTCATTGTCGCCGTCCTCGTGCGTTGCTATGGAAAGCCAGACGCTCATTGATCCTCCTTTTGTCGGCAGGTCAAAACATGGAACAAGGCCGACGCCAGCATGATCAATGTGCAAGGTCGAAGCACATACTCGGAAAACCCCGCGTCGTGCAACTATTTCCCGTTTGGTTCCATCCTTCCATACACTATGTAGATGTCTCCCTCCGCCCACTCCCCCGCTGAGGGGGGCGGCCGTGGTCACGTACATTGAGCATGGGGCGCCGGTTGTGGGATACAGGTACCGAGCGTGTTCACTGCTGCAAGATGGAGGAACGCGGTGAATGGTCTGGATATGTCAACACCCGCGCACGGCGGTCTTCTTGACTATTGACGTAACGTGCAGACCACGATGAAGTGAGATGGGCCAATGGCCTTTCCCACTGTCCCTAGTCGTCACTTGTCAGTCATCGCTTGATGTGGCTCTCGTTCGCGTCTCCATATGAAATTGATGGCGCGCGACACTAGATGCAATAATTGCCTTTCCCGATGGCAACCCAAAATAATATCGCTCCTCGTCGCCTCTGATTGTGATCCAACAATGTCCAATACTCAACGGATCGTTCATCTTCATCTTGCTGCAGAGAAAGGGGATCGCAAAGCACGTCCTTTCGCTAAATATGCCACCCCTTCACACCATTTTGTTCACTGCGATGGAAAATGAGTATGCATTGGTGTCACGGATGGAGGTTGTGGAGATCCTAGTCACCTCTGGCTGTGACACTCTGACCCGTAATGAAACTGGCCATACACCGCTCTCCGCTGCAATCGTCAAGGGATATACTGATGTGGCTCGCTACTTGCTCTCCGTGATGGACAGCCAGGGCGTACATGCCGAGCTTCTTCCGTGGCAGCACTCGCAGCGTCGGACGACCGAAATGAGATGGGAAGATCTGAGTCCTGACGAGTCTTGCCTTCCTCCTGCGAAGCGTGCCAGATACTCTGAATCAGATTCTACCCCAAGATGAATGTACTTACTATTCGCTGTTTGTCGCAGACACGATATGATTATATGTTGACCTTCATGTACATCGTCGAAAAATCATGCTCCGTTGTCAGCTGTACCCACTTTTCTTCTGAACATCTATGGACTCCCAATTCACTTCCAGCGATGAAAAAGATTGGCGGCCAGCACAGATCCAGTTCTGGGTCATTCAGATTAGCAGTTACATGGTGAACGTCTGGTGAACTAGCAGGATCTCACATAGCATATTAGCAACACAATTCTCCCGGACTTCCGCACCGTTTTGGCCAGTTCCACTGCGTTGCCTCATTAGATCAGACGCTGTTTTTGTGTTTCCTATTCACCAGATTTGAGTCGACATCACTGAATTCATTCAACACACGTAGGCGTCGCTCGACAGAATTGCTAGACAATGAATCCCGCTCACTGTCAGATTTAGCTGTCGTCCATGATGCAAACATCCTCTATAAACCTCGCTGTCACCTTTGCGACCGCGTCGCCGTTCCTCTCGAACCCATCTAGTCTCGCCAGCGCCAATCCAGCCCTCCACGGCCTCCAATATTCCAAGCCCGCTGGCGAGTTGTCGGATGTGCTTGTATATACGGTGCCTCGTGCAAACGACGGGATGCAGAAGGACACGGTCGTGCAGGCGCTGAAAGGTTTGGATGGTGTGCTGAGGGTAGATGTGCTTGAGCCCCGTATGAGGTCGAAGAGAGACGAGTTTTAGCGGTGTTACTGCGCGCCACGTCGTTGGTTGATTGTATACATATCGACCTTCGCTTCAACCTCGGTAGTGCTGGTGACGCCCAACATCGTGCACACAGCGGCATAGGACCAACCATCTAACGACAGGGTCATCTCAAAGCCAGTCATGACGCCGTCGAAACTGCGCGTCGCATTCGTCCACCCAGACTTGGGAATCGGTGTGTTCCTCGCGTTAAAACACTACGAATTCCAACCACTGTCCACTCAGGCGGGGCTGAGAGGCTCGTCGTGGACGCAGCGCTCGGCCTACAATCACTCGGTCATACCGTCGACATCTACACCTCGCACCACGACCCGAATCACTGTTTCGACGAAACCCGAGACGGTAACCGCCCACACACTCGCTCTCTCGACCACCATCTCATGCCCTTTTGAACAGGCACTCTCCGCGTACACCACGTCGTCCCACCTTGTCCGCGACATTGGCATGGCAAATTCCACATTCTATTCGCACACGCACGGCAACTTCACCTGACGCTGACGCAGTTTCTTTTTCGCTCCCCTGCATCCGAACATGATATTTTCTTTGTAGACCAGCTCTCGACGTGTATACCCCTCCTCCGCACGTTCACTGGAAAGCGCGTCCTTTTCTATTGTCACTTCCCAGACAAGCTGCTCGCACACGGGGCGTTCGTCGAAGGCACATTTCAGAAGAGGAAAGTCGGCCTACTTAAAGCACTGTATCGCTACCCGATGGATTGGCTCGAGGAGGTGACGACCCGTATGTGAATTGTCTCGGTGTCGTGCATGTGCTAACGTGCCCGTCTCTGTATAGGACAGGCTGACACGCTCGTCGCCAACTCCAGGTTCACCGCACGCATTACAATGTCTCATCTCAGTTCCATCACCTCGACGCCCGAGGTCGTCTATCCAGGCATCAACATTGAGGCGTATCAAGCACCTATCGACTGGACAGCGCCAGAAGTCGTCCAGATGACATCGTAAGACGAGTTCCATTACATGTCTGACGCTGTTGTTCTCAAGTTTGTCAAGGGAGCGACCCACGTTGGTCTCGTTGAACCGTTTTGAGAAGAAGAAGAATGCAGCGCTGGCCATCGACGCCTTTGCTCTCTTTCGAGATAAACCTTCAACGCAACACTTGACTCGCAACATGCGCCTCGTCCTTGCTGGTGGGCACGCGTGTCGGCAGTTTTCCCAAGCGTCATCTCATTCACCTTACAGGTGGCTACGACCCACGGCTCGAGGACAACATCTGCACTTTGAACACGCTCGTCGAACGTGCACGATCAAGCAAGCTTTCGTTCACCGTCATCACACCACCACAATCCAACATCGTCGCACCCGCGTTCACAGGGACGACTACAGACGAACCAGACGTCCTCTTCCTCTTGAACTTTACCACCTCGCAACGATCCGCCCTCCTTCGCTCCTCGTCTACAATCGCGCTCTTGTACACGCCGGAGAACGAGCACTTTGGTATCGGTCCCGTCGAGGGTATGATTTGTGGTCTGCCCGTTTTGGCGTGCGATAGTGGAGGGCCGACTGAGAGCATTGTGGACCAGCCGCCGGAGGAACGAACAGGCTGGCTTCGCACGCCTGATCCTGGCGTTTGGGCGGATGCGCTCGAGGAAATAAGCTGCATGGATGATCCAGAGCGAACGTCGTTGGCGGAACGGTCGAAACGACGTGCAGAATCAATCTTTGGCATGGCGTCGATGGCGAAAGAACTCGAAAAGTTGTTGATCGAGACGGTGGAGATGGGCCCGGTGGAGATGTGGCAACTGAAAGGGATCGCGTTCGTGCTTGCTTTTCTGGTTGGACTCGTGCTTGCTGTATTGTCGCGTCGTTTTTTCTAGAAGATAAAGTGTACACCCCCGTCACCCCCCTAGATCGTCTCTTGATGAGACGGACGTGCCGGACGTTAATCGTGGCGGGTGATTGCAAAGTCTTTGAACCAAGTATATTGTTGTTTTGGCGTAGCGTATGCATCGCCGTGACCGCCGAAAAAGGTGCTGAAGATACAAGTAGGATAAGCACATATCTCGATCCGTTGTTCGGCGACTTAGACATCACCTAAAGAAAAGCCCTAGAAACTCTGCAGGCTGTGCAACATCGTCGCCGTCGTCGTCTTCCGCTCGCTGAGCGATGCTGTTTCTATAAAACATGTCCGTCCTGTGGATCACCGATCGTCCATCGACCATGAGCGAGAACCCGCCGTCGTTTCGTCCCGGCGTGTTCAGAAGCACGTTTTGCGAGAGACGCGTCCAGCCGCCAGCGGTGAAATTGAACGCGCCTCGGCCGATGGAGAAACCGTAGGTCGTATCGCACACGGACTGGACGTCTTCGCACAACGCCTTGGATTGCTTGTCCTTTGGAGCGTACTGTTGAACAAAATCGAACGTCATCCCGCGACGATGCCCAAAGAAGAGAAAGAAAGAAAGAAAAAGGTGGGGGGATACGTACCAGGTAGAGCTCACCCACGCCGTGGGGACGCCACATCAGCCGCGTGCTAAAGCAGTCCCGGGCCGAGGCACCGCCGGAGCAACCCGTGTGCCCGCCGAACAGCCCCGGCAGCTTGCCTCCCTTGACCCAGTTGAAATCGGCGGGAAAGAAGACGCTGTAATCTAGCGTGACGTTGCGCGCACCGGCGAGATTGAGCGGGGTCGCATAAAAGCCGGCGCCGCCGGCGGGTTTACTGCCTGGGTTGACCGAGTGGGCGGGGTAGACGAGCTGAAGTAGCGTGGATGATAATGGAATGGTGATGTTCGGGGAGAGGTGGGGCTGGAGGATTTTGGTGGTGGACATGGCTTCGGACGGGATCTGAGCGACGAGGTGGAGGTTTCGTTGGCCAGTGGGGAAGTTTGTGATATTGAATGTAGAGAGGTCCGTCATTTGCGGTGGTGCGGCCCATTGGGTCACGGTGTCCCAGGAAGGGGTAGGTGCGGTTACCGTGGCGGTGGCCGTTACGAGTACGGTGACCGTAGAGGCCGAAGTTGGCGTCGGATCGACAGTGGTGGTCTCGAAAGCAGTGACCACATCGGTCACAAAGATAGTAGAAGTGGGAGGTGACGTTGATGTGGCTGAGGCCGCGGAAGATAAAGTGGACGAGGCAAGAGTCAAAAGCGAAGTGACTGGCACTGTGCTTGATAGATCTCTGGACGGGAGAAACTGCGAGGACGTGGTGTCAATGGCGCCCAAGAGTGAAGTGGACGCCATAGAGGAAGTAGAGGTGATAGCAACGATTCTCAGGGTGTCAGTATACGAAGTGGTTTGTGATGATAAAGAAGTGGTAGAGACAGCTTGCGTCGGGACGAATGATGGATTTTGAGACTGAGTGAAATTATCTGGGGCTGCAAGTGCCTGGGAGGCGACCAGCGCCATTAAACAGAAAAGCGGAGTCATTCTGCTGGATGGTAAAAATTAGCAGTAAAGAGATGCCCATCCCCAGTACGCCAGCCATGTTATGTTGCAGTCGCGATACAGACAGATCACTCGTATGTCGGTGACACCATGGTCATTGCAATCTGGACGGATCCCTACAAAACACAAAAAGGAATTTGATCCATGACATGCGTGATCGTCACTCGGATCATGCTTTAGAGAGAATGCGAGCCTCATACCTAATGGTTTAGTGCATGTTCCAAAGATTCAGAGGCTTACATGGCACGAATGACATCGATTTCGTAGGCCCAGACCCTTTCTCGAAGCACTTTTCCTGAACTGTGCAATATTAGCAAGGGTACTACGTCGCTGCCAGTGCACTGTAGCAGAGGAAGAGAGGATTATGTAATCAACCCCAAGTTTCTTCACGACCAACGACCACAGTGACTGCGCCTTTCTGATGTTCACTTATCCATCGTCATACGCAGGGTCATGATAGTTGATATATTCCCGACTACAGCTCGTCTTTTACTAGCTTGGTTGGTCTGGCAAGAGGATGCCTTGCAAGCCCCAATACCTCGACTGTCATTCCAGCTCCGCTACCAACATGCAATCACGAACGCGTCGCGCGTAATCTTCTCCGACGTCGGTTCATCTCAGCTCCTATCGCATTCGCTGAGCACCCCCGCAGACCCATACACATACGACGTAGACACGTCACGTATCCTGACACATCGACCTTCCTCATACGCCGCCTTTCATGATGCCCGTCTTCGCTCGATGCACCACGGACAGAGCGACGCCAACCTATGGTATCCTGAAGAGGTGCTTGGTCCAAATGTGACCGACAAGGAAATACTGCTGTCGCTCGCAAAGATGTGCAACAATGCCTACGTCGGGAGCCCGGATTCGGGCTGGTACATCGTCGGTACCTCAGTCGGGTGGACCGCTGGCGGTGGAGGACCCACGGTTCGCAAGGACAAGCTAAGTGACAATCTTCTCTTTTCTTGCTGTTGCGCGTGTGTGGGTGCTACAAGAGTTTTGGGAAATGCAATCAGCAATGCATAGAAAGCACACTTCAAGACGATGGTTTATACTGGTGAGCGAAATCCTTGTTGATACGACTCATCGTGGCCGATGTTATCTCGTAGCACCTATACAACTATCGTACTTATATGTACCCGAATTCTCACATCTGGATAATTGGTACCCACCCCTTTTAAATTTAAGCGCGGCAAGTATTCATTTGAATTTGTAGGCCATTCATTGGGTGATGCTGTGTCGTCGCTCATTGGAGTTACCTTCGGTACACCAGTCGTAGCGTCTGAAGTACCAGCTGAGAAATTAGCTTCCACCCGACTGCCTCTCCCTTCTCCTGTGTGTCTGGATTCTTCATTCTGCGCACCGGTGAAGTGCTAGCAACCTCCATACACCGGACCGATGGCAAGAATGTCTCGCAAACGAACTGACCTTGGTGGGTGGCGGAGACGGGGACAAGGACAAGGAGGATAAGAAGAAGATAAAGTTGCCAGTCTGTGGCCAAGGAAGAGGTGAATCGCGTGGTGACTCTCTTTCTCTGTTCTTCCCTGTTTCTTGTACGGCGCTCAACGCTAAGTGTGGTAGGATTACTTCAATATTGGACTAGATCTAGGAGCACACTACATAGAGCGCTACATACTGATTATGAATTGGGGTAATGTCAATTGTCGATATGTCACCTAGTGGCTTGATTGACCTGCCGATCTACATCACGCACCAAGACTGTAATCAATTATCATCGTGGGGTGATCTGGATTTGGCAGCGATGCGCCGGCGGTAGTGTCAGGTGTTTCCTTTTGTGATGGCAGGTAAAATTTCGTTCGGCCCAGGGTGCAACATTCAAAGTATTTGTTGTTAGGCGCGCAGCCGAGAACTCACTCATTGGATGAGACTGTCAATGACGAGAGGAACGACGTCAAACAGTCCATGCGCCCGTCGAACGTGGTGGCGTTCCTCGCGTGGGCAGTGGTCAGCCCAAAGGTGGCGAAAGACCTCACAGTTTGACTTGTGATGCGGCATTGGATGGAACTGGTGTGGTAGTCGGAAGAACTGGCGGGGAGGCCTTGGGCACGACTGCGACGAAGGCAGCGACACGAAGAGACGGAAAAGTGAATGTACATGTCTTCAGCGGTGGTAAGGAGATAAAGAAGGTAAACGAGGTGCTTATTGCTGATGAGTTGAGCTGCACGGGGTGTCAACAGAGAGGACCTCCTTTCCACTTTCCACAGTGCATGCGGCCCTGAACGAATGGCTGGTGCGAAGAGGTCGGACCTGTCATTCAGTTATGGAAACAATAAAATCGTGTCGTGAAACATCATGTGAACGCGGTTGACACGTTTGTGAATGTCGTATGCTGGCTCACTTACAATTGGAGCTCAAGCCAACAAAAGCGAACCCAATCCACTACGAAAGGACTCGACCCTGTAACGCATATGTAAAATGCAGGGGGTCACAACATCGGCGCCTGCCGAAGCGCGGGTGTGCCTAGTGATCGATATTAAGGCGGCCGACGAAATGCACAAGCGGCACAACTGAGATAAGGTTCACTGGTTGGGTGGTTCTGGGCTGTCGACGAACAAGCCAGCCCAGCCCAGGATCAGCAGCCGCACACCACGTTCATTTCCGAGTCCGGGCATGGCTGTGATCCGATAGATACCCATCAAAGGGCCATTGCCTCGAGGTCATTCAGTGCGCAACTGCCAGGTGTCATTAAAAGGCTATACCTCCATATGCATTGAAGTTACGCCAAATCATTGTTAATGCAACGCCATCTGGATTGGGGATTCTATGACGACTTAAAGTGAACCTAATAGTCGTCACAGACGTTCTACTTTCTTGCCCGGGCGGAACACTTAGTTTGTTCAAAAAGGCGCATGAAGCAGGTTACCTTGGCTTATTTGAAGATTGAAACCAATCGGAAGTGCCAGTTCGGACTCGGAAGTCGGAGTTACTAGGTGAACTTCGATAAACTTTGACCTCTCCACCTCGGTGCCCCTTGAAACCAACACCACCAATTATTGCATTTCACACAAAGCAAATGGAGATAATATTCCATCACGAGCGCGCTGCGTGTGATGCGCCGAGACATACAGTGTCGGCCAATATTGCAATTTGTCCAATGTCTGTCAACGAATTGACTTGCCGAATTTATGTCATTGTGTTCAGTGTCACTGATCGATCTGCCCTCGATGCGACTCGGAGTGGCACTTTTATCAACTTGGTAATATCCATAGTCATGACACTCTGCGTCAGATGCCGCTACTTAACAGTGACCACTCGTCAAGTTGCAAGAAGTATTCGTCCTTTCGTACGTCGCAGAATGAGACCCGTTAAGCGCGGATAAAATGTGGAGTCCCATTCGCATCACACGCAACCGCCGTTTCCTGGCGGTGATTACAAGTACGAGAAGTGTTGTCGTAAGTTCCTGCTTTTACGAACCATGTGACTTGGCTCGTTCCTCCCTGCCATAGATGACCTGATTAATGCACGATCCCCTATCATGCGTTATCGTTGTGTTGAAGGACAAATGGGGCACTCCTTTTCCGTATAAAAGGGGGACGAGCAGCTCCACTGATCTTCAGCAAACAACTCCCCAAGTCCTCAGCTCTTCAACACCCTTCTCTCTACTGCTAAACATGTTCTCTCGCGTCGCTACTCTTGTTCCCATCGCTGCCCTTGCTGCTGTTGCCGCCGCTGCTCCCAACGCACTCGAGGCCCGCACCGGCTACACTTGCAACTCCGGCAATGTCTACTGCTGCAACACCAAGTCAATCGCCGTAAGACATCACCGTTTCCCTCCTTCCATGCTGGAGATTCACGAAGTTGTTTGTTCGCAGCCCGGCACCTACAATGTGATTGGCGGCCTCCTTGGCATCATCCTCAACATTGGCAACGTCGATGTCAATTGCAGCCCCATCGGCATTCTGGGAAACGGCGCGCAGTGCACCCAACAGGCCGTCTGCTGCGACAACAACAATGTTGTGAGTTTATGCGATGGGTTTCGTTCATGATCGATGAAAAATTTATATTCGTGGCTTTCTTTCTTCACCCCTGCAGGTCGCTCTCATCGACCTCTCTTGCAGCCCTATCAACGTCAACTTGTAAGATGGTTATCGGATATGTACCTTTTTGAATATGAGATAAACTAGGCGTTGGTTGAGAGGAAGTTCTCGATATGTAAAACGGGGCAGAATTTCAGAAGAGATAGTATTATTGAAAATATCAACCATGTTTTTCGAGTGCGAACTTGTTCCAGCAGTAGAGCAGATTGGACCGATGTACGACAACCGACTCACCAAGTATGTAATCGTTGAAGTTGAACAGAAAAACGCGCTTCCTTGGCGCTACACCGTGACGTGGGCACCAGTATGTTCAACCACTCTCAGTAACCCGATCATTGGGAAGATTCCAAGTTAGTACGGATCGGCATTCCTGACTTTGTAGTACAGTCTGAGCTTGAAGGCTTAGTACTTGCTCGCCAGTGATTTACCCAAACTTGCCTTGCATCCAGAGCTTTGGACATACAAGCAATCAACCTCCAACGTGCTGGAATTCCAGACTTTGGACTTTGGACATGGTCGATCCGAGTCTTTGCAAGGTTGAGTCCGGTGGCGGATCAACTTGAACAACGGACACAAAAACGTAAAAGATCACGATCATTTCGAAATTCGCGCCCATAAAAAGTTCATGGCGCCACTCCTAGTAAGGTTAGCAAAGAGCTCGCATATGACGCGGACTCTTTACCATTTTGAAATTGTCAGAATAATACTTGCCGGATTCAACACGGTTGCAGAATTGCCTACTGTGGGACGACGAATACTGTAGTATGAGCATTGTCGCTGACAGCCATTTTTCTAGTACGTTGAATTCGGAGGGATCCAATGTCTGGAGAAGAGATCTACCAGCATTGATCGGGCGAGTGTGGGGGTGATCTATGGTCTCTTGCTCAGTCCTCACGGCAGTTGCCCACCATGATTTCGCAACTTATTTATAGTGGGACAAACTGTTCGATATTAAGGCTCAGCAAGATCGGCCCACTCAAGCGACTCGTAAACATCTAAAGGAAAGTACGAACGCGCGAGACCGTAAGAAATGGCGCATCTAGTATTTAATTCACGCCGGGGTAATGGGATCGCACCCGACGTTGACCTGACCAGCCTGCACAGCAGGAGTGGAAGACATCCGAGTCAGTACGAATTGCTAATCGATGCAATGCAGAGGGTAGACTCGCCATGTTATCTCCAGAACAGCAAGCAGCCTGCACACTGCACGACACAACTACCAGGTTGCAGTTAAGACCGGGGATGACAGCGTCAACGAGCGTTCCGTCGTTAAGGATGTTGGTGAACGTGATGGGCTCCTGCAGAGAAATAGCTTCGTGAACTGTCTACGGGAAAGGGTACGGTAAATGCATGTCTCACAGTGAATTTTTGGTTGCAGCAGTACGCGTTCCCGGTGTTGCACTTAGGGACGGCAGGAGCGTTGGGCGCATCTTGGACCGCAGTGGAAACTGCAAAAAGGGCAACGATGGTTCCACTCCTGTTGTGCAGGCTGGTCAGGTCAAGGTCGAGTGCGATCCCATTACCCCGGCGTGAATTAAATACTAGACGCCCCATTTCTTACGGTCTCGCGCGTCCGTACGATTCGTACTTACCAGCCGCTTGAGTCGGGCAATCTCTTGTAGCGTTCATACCTAATTTATTTGAAAATTGGCTCCGCTAAAGGTCCACAGATGAATTGCGAGTTTGAGCATGTATAGCGGGGCACACAATCGACACTGAGGTTTCCCTCAGCATGCATTTGGCTTTCTACGATAACGTCTCTAGTAAGGCGCGCTACTATGAACGAGACGAGTCACGACTTGGTCCTCCACGAGCTTCAAGAGCATATATCCTTTTCCCTGCCCAACCGACTTGCATTTCTGGAATTATAACGCATGGTTTGCAGACTGGTTGCCTGAAGGGAAACCCGTCGAAAGAGCAACGGATTCAGCTTTGCAGTTTCATGACCCGAGTTTTCGCCGAGGCCCCGAACTCGAACGTCTGATCACGTAACACCTTAGCTAAACGTACCACTTCGAATCTAGTATTCCTCCGTTCCGTTCCACCACTTGCATACTCGGCTCGGTTGTCGATACATCGGCTCCAATCGCTCGGCTGCTGTAATACCACAGGATTTGGTGCTCACAGCTCGGACCCAAAAACAGGTAGATATTCAAACGATGTTATAGTATTTCCAAATGAGAAGGTCACCGGTCAAGTATCAAGAACGTTAGAAATCAACCTACTCCACACACACCTAATGTAAAATTGTATTTGTGAAAAGAAAGACAAGGAGAAAATTTGGAGAGGCATATGTCCGATATCCAGTTCAAACACCGACGTTGATGGGAGTGCAAGAGACGTCGACGAGAGACACCTGCACGGGCGAAGCCATGAGTATGATTTACTCATCGACGATGAACGAAACGCATCGCTTAAACTTACACTCTTGTCCTTGGTGCAGCAGACGGTCTGTTGGCTGCATTGCGCACCATTACCCACAATGGCGACGATGGGAGAGCATTTGACCTCGAGGTTATTAATGTCGAGGAGGAGGCCAATAAGGCCACCCAAAGGGCCGATAGCCTTGGTGTTGTCCTGCAAACAAATAACTTCGTGAATCGCCAGCAGGGAAGCAACGAAACGGTGATGTCTTACGGGGATCTTCTGGTCAGTGTTGCAGCAGTACGTGTTGCCCTTGTTACAAGGCATGGGCTTGTTGCGAGCCTCGAGCACGTTGGGTGCAGCGGCGGCAAATACGGCAAGGGCAATGATGGGAACAAGAGTAGCAAGGCGAGAAAACATGTTTAGCAGTTGAAAGGATGTTGAAGAGCTGGGGACTCGAGGAGTTGATTGCTGAAGATCAGTGGAGCTGCTTGTCCACCCTTTTATAGCGAACAGGTGCATCATATTGTTTATTTTTATGTTCAATAGCAAAGGTGACCCAAGACAGGGCATCCTGCATGAATCTGGTCACTAATGCGACAGGAAGTCGGATGGTTCGTAAAGCTTGGAGCTTACGACGACGTTTCTCGTACCTGCCATTAAGGGGTGTAATTACCGCCAGAGATGTTGAGTAAATCGATGCTTGCTCGGGACGCGAACGGTGGCTCCACATTCTGTCCGCACTTTGCGATGAATGAAGAAAGATGACTGTTTGTGCGAGGATAAGCGACGCGAACAAAAGGCCTCACCAGCCCCACGCGGCGTACGTACACCGCGATCTACAATCAACTTGCAGAGGTAAAATGACTTTGCGAAGTCGAAATGGGCTATCGAAAGCGTCGCACTATCCCCCACACCTTTTTTTTCTGCCTGGAGGATCCGGATGCTGCGTCAAACAGCGACGCCACGAAAGAGATGAGGGATGGCACTAGCTCGCTTGAGAAGTACTAGTTAATTCCGGAATGTACAAGATAAAAAGTTCATATCAACGTATGACGGAAAGAGGCAAAACGTGCCTTGAAACAGATTCAGACAACGTTGGTCCTTTCGTCAGACGTCGTTGAAGCATTTGTCTGGGTCGGTGATTCCATTCAAGCAAATGACTCTTGGCAACACTGTCTGCCCATCCTATCTGAGTCGAGCCCTAGCCGGATTATATTATTTAAGCGATGCTTTTATTTTTGAAGGCGGCTTTAAGCTGGAGAATGGCTTGGAGAGAGTGAGACTGAGTGAGTGAGTCACGGTGAAAGTAAACTCACCTTACTTTTTGCCGAATGTTACTCGCTTCAAATTTCAATTGCATAAAGGATATCGGAGTTGATTCAGGATGAATATGATCATTGGACGGGCGTTGAATCTTGATGCTGTTGACACCAAGGTCAACCCTGTTCTGGAGGCAAAATGGTGAGCCTACCCTCTGCGTTGGCTCGCCATCGATTAACAATTCGTACTGACGTCCTCCCCTCTTCCACTCCGCTATGCACGTTGGTCAGGTCAACGTCGTGTACGAACCAGTTACTCCGGCGTGAATATGTTACTAGATGCGCCATTTTTTACGTTCCCGCGCATCCGTACGTTTCGTTAGATATCGGTATCTACCAGCCGCTTGAGTAGGCCGATCTCTTGTAGCGTTCATACCTCTTCTTCTGTAAAAGTGGCACCTCTAAAGGTCCGCTCGATGAGTTGTGAGATTTGAGAAGTTGGCTTCCGTCCGCATGAATTTGACTTGACACGACAACGTGGGGCCTCAAGTCAATCACGCTGCCATGAACGGGAGGCTCGTTGAAAGAGCGGGAATTCCGGGGGGCTCGACTTTGCACCTATGTAAATTTTCGGAGCCCGCGAAGCTTGGAGCTCAAACTTCTGATCATGTAACAAATTGGCAACCAATCACACATCAATTCAAGTCTTCTTCCGTTCCGCTCCGGTTGCATACTCGGTTCTCGGTACATCGGGTCGAGTCTCTGTGATACTACTGGGACTTGGCGCCAACTTGTTCGGACTCAAAACAGATGGCTATTCCAATGGTGTTATATTTCCGAATACGAGATTTAAGTATCAAGAACGTTAGAAATCGTCAATCCACTCCACCCACACCCAAGTTAAAATCGTAAAACAAAAAGAACGAACAGAGGAAAAATTGAAGAGGTGTATATCCGATATGCAGTTTAAACATTGACGTCGATGGGAGAGCAAGAGACGCCGATGAGAGACGTCTGCATGGGTGAAGAAGAAAGAAAGCCATGAGTATGATTTGCTCATCGATGATGAACGAAACGCATCGCTTGAACTTACGAAGGTGTTGCCGGTGCAGCAGACGGTCTGTTGGGTGCACTGCGCACCACTGGCCAGAATGCCGATGATGGGATCACACTGGACACCAACGTTACCAATGCTAAGGAGGACGCCAATAAGGCCGCCCAAAGGGGTGAGGCTGCCCTTCGTGCCGTCCTGTAAACGAATAGCTTCGTGAATCGCCAGCAGGGAAGGAAGGAAACAGTGATCTCTTACGGGAATTTTCTGGTCAGTGTCGCAGCAGTATGTATTGCCAAGGTTGCAAGGGGCGGTGCGAGCCTCGAGCACGTTGGGTGCAGCGGCGGCAACTACAGCAAGGGCAGCGATGGGAACAAGAGTAGCAAGGCGAGAGAACATGTTTAGCAGTTGGAAAGGCTGTTGAAGAGCTGGTGACTCGAGGAGTTGTTTGCTGAGGACCAGTGGAGCTGCTCGTCCACCTTTTATACTGCGAAAGGGTGCTTCGCATCGGTTCTTTACGTTCAATACAACAGCGACCCAAGACAGGAAGTCATGTATAAATCTGGTTAGTGATGCGGCAGAAGCAACGCGCCAAGTCAGATCGATTCGTAAAGCTTGGAGCTTACGACTACACTTCTCGTATGGCATGTCATCAAGGAATGTAATCGCCGCCAGAGATTATTGTTGAGTAAATCGATGCATACCCGCGATGCGAACGGTGGCTACACATTCTATCCGCACCTGACGGGCCCCACTTTGCGATGAATGGAAAAAAATGACTATTTTTGTGAGGATAAGTGACGTGAACAAAAGCCTTACTGACCCCACACGGTGTACGTACAAGCAGTCGTGGGCGCCAACATGGAACAACGATCAAAGGTCAACCTGCAGAGACAAGATGGCTCTGCGGAGTCGAAAATGGGCTATCGAAAGCATCGCGCCATCCCCCTACACCTTTTTTCTGCCTGGAGGATCCAGAGATAAGCCGTGGCTGCGATGGCGCCAGCTCGTCTGAGACGTACCAGTTCCAGTTGATTCTGGAATGTACAAGATAGTAATTCAACGTATGACGGCAAGAGGCAAAGCGTGCCTTAAAACAGATTCAGACAACGTTGGTCCTTTCGTCAGAGGTCGTTGAACGAGCATTTGTCTGAGTCGGTGATTCCATTCCATCAAATGACTCTTGGCAACATCGTCTGCCCTCCTAAGCGATGCTTCTATTTTGGGGGCGGCTTTAAGCTGGAGAATTGCTTGGAGAGGGAGAGACTGAGTGAGAGTGAGAGAGAAGGTAAACTCACCTTACCTCTGAACCATATTTGCCGGATGTTACTAGCTTCAAATTTCTTTTGCACAAGGAATATCAGAGATGAGTACGATCATCGGGGTTCTGGAGACAAATGGTGAGTCCACCCTCTGCACTGGCTTACCATCGGCATCGATTACTAACAAATCGTATTAATGTCCTCCTCTCTTCCACTCCGCTATGCACGTTGGTCAGGTCAACGTCCGAGTCTGTCACGACCGCCAATGACCGCCGCGTCCGTCCGTTGGTCACTAGCAAAAGACCGTTGAATGTGCAATGGGAACATAAGCAATACCGTACCTAGCAAAAGACTAGCTCAACGCTGGGGAAGAAAGAAAATGCGAGCGAAAACGGTACGTATGACGAAGGCTGACTAATTGATAGAACGCGGGAGCATGCAGACGCACGGACCCAGACAGAGAAGCCCTGTTGAACGTCATGTGCGATCTAGGTACCCCGGCGTGAATATGTTGCTATGTAGATGCGCCATTCCTCCGTACGTTTCGTTAGATATCGGTACCTACCAGCCGCTCGAGTAGGCCGATCTCTTGTAGCGTTGATACCTTTTTTTGAAAATTGGCTCCGAGTCCGCCAAAGATGAGTTGTGAGATTTGAGAAGTTGGCTTCCGTACGCATGAATTTGACTTGCCACGATAGCGTGGGACGTCTAGTCAATCACGCTGCCACGAACGGGAGGCTCGTTGAAAGAGCGGGAATTCCGGGGCGGGTTCAACTTTGCACCTTCAATCCCGATGCAAGATGTTGGAACCCGCGAAGGTTGGAGCTCGAACATTTGGCGTACATCGATTCAAGTGTTCCTCCGTTCCACTCCGCCAGTTGCATACTCGGTGGTTGGTGCATCTGCTCGAATCTCTCCGCTGACTGTAATACTACTAGGAGTGGTGCTCACGAGTTCGGACTCAAAACAGGTCGATATGTCGATGACGCAAAAGTATTTCCAAATACAAGATTTAAGTATCAAATCCGTTACAAATCGTCAATCCACTCCACCTACATCCCAGTGAAAATCATATTTATCAAAACAAAAAGAAAGAATTGGAGAGGCATATATTCGATCGTACTCAGTTCAAGCACCGACGTTGATGGGAGTGCAAGAGACGTCGACGAGAGACATCTGCACGGGCGAAGTCATGAGTATGATTTACTCATCGACAATGCACGAAACGCATCGCTTAAACTTACGAAGGTGTCGCCAGTGCAGCAGACGGTCTGTTGGGAGCACTGCGCACCGTTGGCCACAATGCCGACGATGGGAGAGCACTGGACACCAACGTTACCAATGCTGAGGAGGATGCCAATAAGGCCACCCAAAGGGGTGAGGCTGCCCTTCGTGCTGTCCTGCAAACGAATAGCTTCGTGAATCGCCAGCAGGGAAGGAAGGAAATGGTGGTCTCTTACGGGAATTTTCTGGTCAGTGTCGCAGCAGTACGTATTTCCAGCGTTGCAAGGGGCGTCGGTGCGAGCCTCGAGCACGTTGGGTGCAGCGGCGGCAACTAAAGCAAGGGCAGCGATGGGAACAAAAGTAACAAGGCGAGGGAACATGTTTGGCAGTAGAATAGACTGATGAAGCGCTGATGACTCGAGGAGTTGTTCGCTGAAGACCAGTAGAGTTGCTGATCCACCTTTTTATACTGCGAAAGGGTGCTTCGTATCGGTTATTTACGTTCAACACAACAGCGACCAAAGACAGGAGGTCATGCATGAATCTGGTCAGTGATGCAGCAGAAGCAATGCGCCAAGTCAGATGGTTCGTAAAGTTTGCTACACTTCTTGAATGGCATGTCATCAAGGAATGTAATCGCCGCCAGAGATTATTGTTGAGTAATCGATGCATGCCCGCGATGGCGAAAGGTGGCCACACATTCTATCCGCACCTGGCTGGCCCCACTTTGTGATGAGTAGAAAAAAATGACTATTTTTTGTGAGGATAAGTGACGTGAACAAAAGCCTTACCGACCCCGCGCAGTGTACGTACAAGCAGTCGTCGGCGCCAACATGGAACAACGATCAGTGATCAACCTGCAGAGGCAAGATGGCTCTGCGGAGTCAAAAATGAGGTCTCGAAAGCATCGTGCCATCCCCGCACCTTTTTTTTCTGCCTTGAGCATTCAGACGCGGCGTAAGGCAGCGACACCAGTCACGCCACGAAAGAGATAAGGCTTAGTTGTGATGGCGCTAGCTCGTTTGAGACGTACGGGTTAATTAAGATAAAGTTCATATCGAAAGTATGACGGCTAGAGGCAAAACGTGCCTTGAAACAAACCCAGACAATGTTGGCCGTGGCGTTCCAGGTTCTTTCGTCAGAGTAGACGAGCATCTGTCCGAGTTGGTTATTCCATTCCACCAAATAACCCTCGGTAACAATGTTGACCATACCATCCTCACGAAGATTCTGAGTCAAAGCCTGGCCAGATTTTATTATTTAAGCAATGCCGTTATTTTTGGAGCGGCTTTAAACTGGAGAATGGCTTGGAGAGAGAGAGATAGAAAGAGATAGAAGTAAACTCGCTTGTTACTTCTGGACTATTTGCCGAATGTTACTCACGTCAAATTGCTTTTGCACACACAAGTATCAGAGTTAACCGAGGTTGGGCATCTTGGGTATGTACGATCATCGGACGAGCCGAGCCGAGCCGAGGATGTTGCGTTGGTACAAATTTGGGTTGCACCATGCGCCCCCTCCAATCGCCGACATATCAGTAGCCTGTCACCAGGATAATGTTCTTACATTAAATTCACGACATCGACATCGTATTTATCCAAAGTAGTCAGGGCATCATTTTCATACCAAGCTTGCCAACACGGCCAAGAAATGCATGGCATCATGATGCGGCTGAAATTTCGAACCAAGACGGCGGTACAAATTGCATTGTCGGTGAGTTCTTGCGCCGGACCATGCAAAATGGATCACACACCCTCGGCGGTCGGTAAACTATGATCGAAAATAGGACATGGATCAGATATCCGGTTGGTGTCAATGATGATGGGCTTTCAGGTCTAGAACGCCTGTCCGCGAGACAAGATACCCATGATGAATGAAAGTCCAGGCGAATGTACATGCAAAAAACGTTGCATGGACGGAGCCAATGAGAGACAAGGTTCGAATGGCTACTTTGATCGAAGGGCGTTCATGAAGAGCATTCGCGATCATTCGAAGCACCTCGCTCCAACAGATAGCGGACCAAATTTCCGCAGTTCTGAGCTGTTCTAAAAATTGAAAACTCCTGTACAGCGTCAGTCGAGGCCCGTACTTTCTCAGGTTCCAGCCCACCCGTTCCACCTCGATTCCGTTGTCGAAAAAGTGTGCTTCAGCAGTGAGCAAGGATAAGGGCCGGCACTCATGTGGCACAAACACGGGGGAATACTTTCACGCGGTGTCAGCGGACGTGAACCTCATGACAAGGTGTATTTCCACAGCTCCAAGGCTCAGATCAGGGGTAGCGAAAGTCGATGATGCTCCACACCGGATCAGCGTTTTATCCACGACACTCCAACGTTTTCAGGGTGTCTTTGATGCTGGGGAGAGATCTACCCGGAACCACGATCTGAGTCCTTGACCAAAAACTGACGAGTCCGCCATGCTGCATTGTACTACGGTCGCATGCGCAGCCATTTCGTACAGGGTCGAACGTGTGTTCCATTTACGATGACATTTGGTGCATTGTATTCCAATAAAAGACCTGTCAAGACGACAATGTATGGCGGGCAAGTGATGCACGTTGTCCGTGGGCAAGCTTGGTTACGACATGTTGGTTATTTGTAGCAAGTCAGCAACATATCCATTCCCTGGAGAAGAAGTTCACCGTTCCACCGACAGCCCTGAGAATGCTACGTCCAGAGGATACTGGCCTAGATCATATCGCGAGATGAATTTCTTCCAACAAGCGACTCATCGAGCGAGCCCTTGACAATCGGCTAAGAGACATAGATTTAAGGAAGTGGCCAGTGGCCACTGAGCAGTGAGTCGGTGGAAACGACGCTAGTCGAGAATCGATCTTTTCCTACAATAGGTGACAGAGTAGATCGATCGGATAATCCACAGCATGTCACCAGGGGTAGCAGCCAACGCGACCAACATGAAGCCACGTAAGGGGTTGAAAAGTCGAGGCGATGGCCCAAGGAGCATGTAGTCCTTT
This sequence comes from Xanthoconium separans, assembly GCA_038089695.1. Lineage (NCBI taxonomy): Eukaryota > Fungi > Basidiomycota > Agaricomycetes > Boletales > Boletaceae > Xanthoconium > Xanthoconium separans. Next base: position 193 of record JBBPLG010000462.1, on the reverse strand, counting down.
TGTACAAAGTATCCGCGAAGTTATTCAATGGAACATGTCACGTAGCCACGGATACGGGTCTGAAATGGAATCCTAGCGTTTGACTGCTCGTATGCCTGAGAGTCGCGGAGAAAGAGCGAGCATGTCGAAAAAGGCAAGGCGGGAACAAAGAACGCTGACATCTAAACAAGGCGAAAGTTACCGAGGCACTGGA
>JBBPLG010000461.1:0-21039 GCA_038089695.1 Xanthoconium separans | reverse complement strand
CTCGACCGATGTGTTATTTACCTGGACGAGGCTCATACACGTGGGACCGACCTCAAACTCCCCACTGGATTCCGGGCTGCTGTCACTCTGGGTCCCAAAGTTACAAAAGATCGTTTGGTTCAAGGTAAGAGGCGTCTTTGCATTATTCAACTAATGGCTCACGATTTCTGTTAGGTTGCATGCGGATGCGCAAGCTCGGAAATGGACACTCTGTCATGTTCTTCGTACCCCTGGAAGTTGACCAGAGTATCCGTGTCATTGCATGCAAGGAGAAACAAAGTATCCCGGTCACCACAACCGATATCTTGCGTTGGGCAATACACGAAACCTGGGCTGATACCAAGCATTGGGCTCCTTACTGGGCACAACAGGGCATTAACCACAAGCGCCGACATGATGCTTGGTCCGGTTTCTGCAGAAACGAACTCACGAGAGAACAGTTGGCTGTTACATGGCTCCAACCAGAACTCAAATCACTGGCCGATCTTTATGCACGATTCCAACCCAAAAACATTTTAAGTTATTCGACTCTCCTAAATGACCACCCAGAGATCCAACAACATTGCATTAACCTTGGGGTCCTACAACTTCCCGAAGCGCAGTTGGAGGAAGAGCAAGAAAGGGAGATTAGCCGCGAGATTGAACGGGAAAGAGAGGGAGAGCAGAACCCGCAGAACGCAAAACGACTGGGACATTGCATTCACAGAGATCTCAAAATATTCGTAAAATCCGGTTATCTCTCTCCATCCAGTAGCGCCTTCGTTCCCGCATTCACGACTCTCGGGCAGACCTTCGCAGCAAGAAGCAAGTCACATGCCTACAGTCCATTTATCTTGGCCACAGTAGATTTCTGCAGAACCGTGGAGCCCGCATCTTCTCAGGGGAGGATGGATCTGTATCTCCGCCCTGTGCAGTGGATTCTGTCCGGAAAAATGGGTCGCGATCGAGTGCTGGTACTTCTGAGCCCATACGAAGTCGATCGTTTGATGCCAGACATCAGGGATAGCAAATTCATCCATCTCCATGTGTACACGCCATGCACATCTGAACGCATGAAGCCAATCAACGATCTCAGGTTCTATTCCATCCCCCAGCTCCCCGGTGGTTGGACTCCACCTTGGGATCTCATCGACCAGCTGAATTTGTTCGCTGGAGAGCTCTATCTCAGAGACTATGGATCATACCTCCGTTTACGCCGTTTTCTGGGAATAGAAACGACCGGTCCGCCCAACAGTGTTCGCACTGCAGTTCGACGCAACTCGGTTACGCCTGACGTTCTCCAAGAGATTGGAAATGCAATCGGAGATTCTCCACTACTTTCGGTGATGATGCTGCTGGCGATTCGGAGGAGGGGCCTACCCTTCGCTGAGACACACATGGGTAGCATTCTACAGGGTCATCTACTGACGGAGAAAGACTTCAAAATCGCGGACGTACAAATACCCGATCCTGTTTACCATAACACGCAAATGGTATTCGATTACAAGCAACCTGCTACCACTGGCACTGGGGACGACTCAGGTTCCCTTGGGTCATCAGTGCACTCTCGGCCAGAAAAACGAGAACGGGAGATCTATTCTTCTCATGGAGACTCGGGACGACCACATAAGCGCCTGCTCATTGACCAGTAAGTGTTTTGACTTGCAGATGCTCACAGGGCTCACCACATGTCCGACAGACAACGTTAGATTTATCTGCCTCCGGCCCTCCGCTTGTTATGTACACTATCAAACTTGAATACTTTCGCAGGTGACCATTGTCGGTCTACCTTGACCTTTATACTGTTCTTTTGGGATGAGTTATCGCACCTTCTCATCACTGTTCATGTAACTGATGTACATTATGACCACGAACAACGGGTAACACGATCGAATTGCGCTCCCAATGCGAGTCCTACCCTCTCCAAAGGGTAACGTCATGTATCACTTGACAACGAATTATCGGCCTGAAATGGGGCTGTATGTCAACAGAGCATGTTATGGTACAAAGGATCAAAACGATCATGTGGGGAAAAAAAAGTCACAGTGCCAAGCACTCAAAAGACAACGACACAGCAACCCCTAGCAAATATTCAGCGTACGTATGTTCTCCACGAGCTGCTCCGCCGAGACGTCTTCCCGCAACTTGACCGTGATGAGGTTGTCAGCGGCGACCCGCTCGTAACCACGAGGCGTCCAGTTCATCAAGAGCGCCCCGAACGGCTGTTTGAGACACCTAAACAGCTTGAACGCACTTTTCCGCTTGTCCGCCTCCGTCAAGGGGATCCCCGGGTCGAGGTAACATTTGGACCATGGCTGGACGACGAACACGTTCTGTGCGCCGGACAAGTCGTTTGCCGTCTGGAACTCGATTTGCTCGAGTAGGTCGGCGGTGGCGGTGTACCTCCCAGTGATTGCACTAGGGACGAAGGACGTCACCGGGAACGAAATGCACGGCAACTTGAGACGACCGTGGATGAGTTCCGGCGGGAGCGCGTCGAGGAGACGGTCATGAAGCTTCACGGCCGAGTCGATAACCGCAGAGGGCGTTTGCAGGAATGAAGCTGCCAGAACCTCCTTGTCGATCGTGTCTGGAACATGGATAGATTTCGACTCGTGGTACACCGTGATTTCAGCAGGAACGCAAGAATTGTACTGAGACGGCTCTCCCGTCCAATCCAAAATGGTGACTTCGGCAGATTTGGTGAGCAACGTGCCCAAGAGACGACCGAGCGCAAGAGGCGCTTCGTCGTCGCCGTAGATGGCTTGGAGAGTGATCTTGAATATACCCAACAAGGAGTAGGCAATGTCTTCTTTCCTCGTAGCTTGACGCTTTGAAGCCAAGCGGAGCTTCTCGCGCACGTCGCCGGATCCAGGTTTTAGGGCAGCAAGACGCACCGGGTCGAGCCCAGTGACTAGTTGCATTCCTCGTCTGATGGGGAGAAGAGCCTTGTGGTCGGTAGGTTTGGTGTCTGGGCGGTTGGGATCGATGGGGAGATATGGCTTCCAATCTTCCGTGTAGAACTGGATAACCTGCGATGCGAAATACTCCTGGAGGGTCCATGCACGCTTGTTCCACCTACAATGCACGAACTCCTGGAGTAGCGCATCCAAAATATCATAAAACTTCTTGGGATCGCCCTCCAAAGGTCCAAGCACGCTTTCATCCAACTGGCGAAGTACACCCTTGAGATGCACGATCGTGAGCGATGACCCGGAGTACCATGAATACATGGACCGCAGCGACATGTCCAACACGTCCCTTTCACCCTTGTTGATACAGCACGTGTCACTCCAAGCCCACAGATAGCCGCGATCGCGAGTCTTTTCGCACAACGTCTTCAGCTTCACGTTGGGGATTGAATCCTCAGGGTTCAGCTTGTACACTGATCCCCTCTCGAGCTGGCGGTATTCGGGTTCACAGCTCTCTCGCGAATGTTCTTCCCACGTATGAGAGAGGGTGGAGTAGCGGAAGTATCTCCAAACGCCCACTTTCCAGGTATCATCCGCTTTGACTTCCGACGTTGGGGACAAAATGAGCTTCTTGTACTGCGGATGTGCCCGGAACGCCTCCAGTTGCTTTTGCTTGTCGTAGAGGCGCCCGCTCACCGTGTTGATCAGAATATGTGGCCGTGGTCGAGTAAACGTCTCCTCGGCAACTCCCACTACAATCGCCCTTGTCTCGGCCGGCTTTACACCCCTTTCCCGCAGTTCTATCAGAGCGAGTATTAGACCATGTAGATTGGCATAACGAAACGAACAATTACCAGTTGACTTTGTATCCTTGGAGAACTGGAGCGTTTCGATCACTTTGTCCAACGCTTCGGCCGCTTCATGGTAGTGTTGCTGCGCATACAACACTTCGTACTTCCTTTTATATCCCCAAGGTGATAACGAGTTGAGATTGATGGCCTGGCGAAAAAATACACATATCAATTCACGTAAAAAAATCCATGGATCGGCAAGCATGACTGTACCTCTTGTGCATCCTTCAAAGCCTCGATGTAATTTTCTGTTTTTGCGTATGCTTTACTGCGCTTGAGCAGTAGTTCATGTTTCGAATCCGGGTCTCCTATCAGGGGTTCCACAGCGGTATAGTATTCGATGGCTGCCTTGTAATCTTTACCCTTCAAGGCTTTATCGCCAAGTTCCTTTAGCTTCTTGAGACACTTTCTTCTGAATTCTACGCATTTTGGAACAAAACATATAGATCACGATCAGATCGACATGTAAACGCTCACCTGAGGTCCAGTCGGAGAGCTCCACGTGCATCGCAATCTCCCTCTGATATGTATTCCTCATCTGGACAAAGAGGATAGCAGCCTCTGCACGCCCAGCATCCAACAGGTATTGGCATTTCCGTTGCTGAATCTGGATGGGAATGCCACTGAACTTCCATCCAAAAATCTTTCAAGTCACGTCAGCGTCTATCAATACTTGCAGGAGAAAACACTACAAAGGCGATGGTCCACATTTCCTTGGTCTCGTCATGGGGAAATACAGCAGGCATGCGTGCCTTGTTGAAGGACTCCATCGCACGCTCAAAGTGCTCTTTGAACAGATGGATGTTTGCCTGGACAATATCTGAATTGAAATAACAGCGTCATCACATTGGATACCGTACCTGAACAAGTAGAAGCAACAATAAATCTTGATCCTTCTTTTCCCCGCTTAACCTGTTCAGCTGGGATACCTCCCTATCATACTCCCCAGACAGACAAAAGAGAATGCTCTATGTAACGTTGAGCAGTTGACTCGTGGGTCAGGGTCTCTTGGACATACCTGGATAACTTCCAAAAGGAATTTGTGTCCGTTCGAGTCGGGGGTCCGGAGTAGTTTTGGAATCTCCTGCTTGGCCAACTCATACTTGCGCTGGCAAATCAGGGCTCTGACCTTGGCGATCTGACCGATCGCCGACATCTTCATCGAGAGGGACTGATCGGATACTCGGATGAACACGTGCGTCCGCGAATCCGAGAGTCAACTGAATCGTTACCTTTTCGGCATCCTTCAAAGCCGCAGCCCCATCTTCCAAACGTGCATAGATGAGAGCGCGATTGGCGTACGTGTTGTGATCCACGGTTGTAGTAGAGTCCCCAGACCCAGATGCAGAACGCTCGATCTCGTTCGAGAACACTTGCTCTACATGCTTCAAAAAACCATGGAGCCATCCTTTGACTGCGTCGTTGCTGATGCTCATGAGGGGCAACGGATATGTGGTCTGTCGGTGACAGGTAACGAGGCGACATCGCGGAGAAATATCAACATTCACTCACGGGGGGTGGTTTCTTGACCAAGCCCTGCTTGTGAAGCGCGCATGACTCGGGTGACTTATCAATAATGGGCTAGCACTCGATCGTTAGTTAAATCGCCAGGTAAACGAGTAAAGAGTACCCACGTCGGTAAAGTAAGAGGGATCTGAGTCGGGGAGAACCTTTCGAAGATCCCAAACGGTGAACTTGGTATCCGCCCCGACTACAAGATGCTCGCTCTTGGGAGAGAAGGCGAGGGAAGACACGTTTCCTTCATGCTTGAGGGTTTCGCCGACTTGCTGACGCGTATCTGTATCTCGAACTACGACGGCGTTGTTGATGGAATACGCAATGAGTCTGTGGTTGGGTGATAGGATGACAGACGAGGGTTGCTTGACACCGCGAGTTGGCCACTGATAGATGAGGGTTCCGTCGTCAGATTTAAGACATTTGATCTGGCCCTGGGACACCGCGAAGATTTGCGGCCGGTGCGCGATCCAAGCAAACAAGACATTGGGCATAGAGAGGGAAGCATTGACCGAAATCGGAATGGTGAACAGCTTCTGTCCCGACTTGGTGGCAAATATGCGGACCGAACCAAACAGAGTGGCCGTCGCGAGGCGCTCGGCGCAGGGACAAAACTTGACTGAAATCACGTTGTACTCGTGTTTGAGTTCTCGGTTTCTTTCACCCGTGGACAGGTCCCAAATGTCCGTTTTCCAGGCGTCGGACCCCGTTACAGCCCACTTCGAGTCTGACGAGATGTCGATGGTCCTCACTGCACCGATGGCATGGTTGACATGAGGTAGCACGCCATTCTCCGCCCTCTTCCAAATCACAACTCCATCTTTCGTGCCGGTCACGATCCAGCGCCCGTCCTTGGATGCAGCGACTGCGAGAGCGCCGGTGCTTGCCTCGATCGGTTGTCCCATGAGACTGTCTCCTAGGTGGCGCAATTGAATCGCGTTCTCCTCACCACTGACGATGCAAAGGCTTTCGTCAGGCAAGAAGGCTAGCGCTTGTATTTTGGAATTAACGCTGATTTCCTTCTGTGCGACTTGGTGCGCAAGATTGAGCATCAGTGTAGTCCGGATAGTTGGTATATACGTACCATCGTTCGTTCCAAACAAGCCTTGTAGGAAGCTCATCGTTGCCGACGTGACTACCTGTACGGGGAGACAGCCTGAGCAGCACGAGTTAGTGGTCGGTTAGGGTCAAGGGCAAATGTCTACCTCTCACGATTGCTGAGCGCCGAGGATGCCTATAGATGGTTCCGGCATAATAACATTCACCACGTGTCCCTCATATGTAAGTGGCGGCGCCAAAGGGCTTCTGTTAGAATGGAAGGAACGGAATCAACGCAAAACCACCGTTGCCTGGAATATACAGTCGTACTATGACGATAGCTTTATTCAGGATGAGTGTCTGAGCTCGTGAGAACGACATACAGTTGTATGGTGGTGCCATGCGAAATTGGGGGTTCTAAAATTGTTCCCGATGAGATCCCCAGTGGGTGTACGCACGGGAGAGGAAAGAATTTGTGAAAGGCAATAGCGTATGGGCTGCAGTTTCTTGCGAAGTCCACAGGTGAAAAAGTGGAGGGATACAGTTGAGGGAGCGCGCAATCCTGCTACCGAGAGGTGTACGCCTTGCCAGTGGGGACGGGACGTGCAGTGCGGTGACACTTTCACATTCTTGAGAGTCCTTTGGCTTGAAGTGGAGGAAAAGGTGGTCGTGGAACCAAGAATTTAGGTGAAACGCGTAAAATGGATCATGTAAAGCAGCGGAGACCTGAAGAAATAAAAAGCAAAATAAAATGACCACCGCAGGGGTCGAACCTGCAATCTCCTGATTCGTAGTCAGACGCGATGCCATTTCGCCAGGCGGCCGATATCTATAATTACCAAAAGACTAGTATTATCGAAGCCATGTGCATGAGCGACTATGAACTCCTGATCGTCAAGACTCGATCAAATTCAATGAGCACTAGTGTTGAAAGAAATCTGAATGTTGTCGCAACCCTTGTCTCCCCTGATGAGGGCGTCAGGTGTCGGTTTGCTTTTTACCCAGCGAATAGTGCATATACACTGCGAGCACCACGTGATGAATTCTTGAATGCTTTATATACCCCGACCCGATCAGCTCTCTTCCGTTCGTTCATCGCTCTGTCTTATCCATCTAAATGAGTGCCAGACAAGCCTTCATTCCGCGTCCATCGTCCTGTGTGTCATCCTCCGAACCCCTCTCACGTTCTACAGATGGGCACTCGAAAGACGGGGACAAAACGATGTCCGTCCACGGGAACGGCAAAGCACGATCGATCAACGCGTTCCTGGGTCAAAAGCGAGGAGGGACCGACACCGCATCGCAAGGACCGGGTCTTGGACGGGCGAACTCGGGCACGAGCACGCGGAACTTCGAAGGGCTTCTGAGGCCAGAGATGGTGCCCATGTCGATCATACCATACCCGGCGGCAGCGCAGCTCGGTGCAGGCATGAAACAACCTGGAGTTGGGGAAACTCCGAGGAAGACGGCTGGTCCAGGAGAATTCGAATTTCCGAGACCAATGACCCCCGAGTCTGCGCCGAGGAATCTCAAGAAGGTATTTGGGATGTTCGCGGAGAACCGAGAGGACGAGGCTACCACAAATGCGAACGCGCATGGAAACGGACCCATGTTTATGGGAACTTCAGGCGACGCGGATGGACGCATTGGTGCTGGGGCCAGGGTCGGTGGCTATATGCGCGTCTTCGAGGGACCCAGTGGTGGCGGGAATGCAGGGGGGTTGCAGTCGGGTTTGGAGCGCGAAATGGTTGCACCCGTCCCAGGGTATGCGTTGGGACTTGGCGCAAACTTGGAGGATGAAGAATGCGAGATGGATCGCCTATTTGCGCGTTCGAGGTCCGCAGGTGCGACGGCCGAGGAAGAGGTCAGCATGGAAAGAACCAACAATTCGCATAGGGGGACAAAACGGGGGATGCATCGCGAGGACATGAAAGAAAATGGGAGGTACACTGACGAGGGTCATCTGACCCAGAAGCCCGCCAAGAGGATGAGGCAGACGCAGCACGATCCCGTAAGTGACCTGTCCCCGTGTCCACCCGTCGGATATGACGGTAACAGGAGGATTACTTCCCGATTTCGAGTCCTCACATGCCGGCGACGCCTCGCCCACCGACTTCATCTGTCGATATGCCGGACCCTACCCTAGTAGTAGGTTTGCTGTTCGAGAATGTGGAAGAATTCATCAGCCTTGATGAAATTGAGGCGGACTGGAAGCGTTGGAAAGAGTGCACAAGAGAGGAATGGCTGAAGGGCGCTGACGGCGAGTTCTTTGAACTTTGATCTGATGAGGAATTTATGTTTTGCACAGAACTCGCAAAGGATTACACGGACATATTGAACATGGTGCGTGATACTAACCTAGATGTTGGTTCTGATTGTTACGCTGTCCATTCCCGCGATACAGGTTAAGGATCACTTGACGTAAGTGTTGCGCTCTATCATCACAGGTAGCGATGCTGAACCACGATGGAGCGAAAAAGTCTTGGCGTTTTCGAGTATGACATCCTCGGTCGAAGAAAAACAAGCAGAAGTGAATTGCAACATTGAGATGATCCACGCAAAGGGGAATATCGTCCGCGCGAACATTTCGAAACTGGGAATGAAGAACTGATAGAGGGAGTATAATCGCTGTTTGTCTTGCAGGAACATACCAGTTTTGTACGAATAAAGGTGATATGTGCATAAAGCCCAGTGTATTGAGTTGTCCCTTGGTGACGGTTGGCAAGATGAAATCAACGCACGTGACATTCGAACCGCGTCGTCACCTGTCTATTCCCACACTTTGTTTCTCTCTCTCGGAAACCCTTCAATTTCTTTGCGTTCCCTCTTTTTTTTTCTTTTTTTCATCCCGGTCACGACCTTTTCTGACGAAGTTTCTCACCCCAATATCACTGACTGGTCAGGTCCGTGACCTCTGTCGTCTAATCCCGCACTCATACCTCTGCAGCGTCCACACATTCCCTCTTCCAATTTACCACAACTCGCTACCCCCATTCAGCACATCATAACCTTTTCAAATCTGTGCTTTTGTAGCTAGCACATCAACTTGCCACTACAGATGGCAGGCATGCAGCCACTACCTTCATGGTTGACCCGTTCAATAGTGGTCATCACAAATTCGAACGGGCAGCCGGTTGCAACGAGCACGACGACGTTGGAGTTGCCTTTGACCTATTATGGGCCTTCTGTAAGTACATTCTCGCACTGCACTCTCGTAGCCCTCCATTCCTTGAGGAATGGAGAACAGTCCACTGTCGCTGTTGTCGCTGCGCTAGAATCATTGTCCTCAGAAGGACCAGCTGGGCAATCGTAATGACGTCGTTAAGGCGATGACTGATAAGCGCCTTTTGTTTTTCCAGATACCTCTTGGAACAAATGGGGTTTGGACCTATGGTGGTCTCACTCCTCCGTCGACCACGTCATCGACAACGGCATCTACAGCGACCATTACTTCTGCTACTTTGACGTCAACTTCTACTTCTACCTCCACTTCGACCACAACTTCCACTTCTACATCTGCGACACCTTATCCTTACTCCGCTTCTTCAACGCTCCCGACCGGCGCGATCATTGGTATCATAGTTGGTGCCATCGTGGGCTTTATTCTTTTGCTCCTCACCCTCATCTGCGTCGTTCGCTATCGTGCGCGAAGGCTTGGTAACCCACCCCACCAAACACCAATTTGGACCCATTGGGAGGTTGTTGGCCCTTCAGCCTCTAACCCCGACGATGAGAGACCCGCCGGTGTTGGTTCCCCGCGAGACAGCGGCGAAGAAGCTGACTCATTCCTACGACGAAGTCGGAGTGCCATCAACAGATCTGGACAGGCCGGTCCAAGTGTCCGCCACGTCGCTTCTCTCCCACCTGGTGCTGCACCTCCCCAAATCGTAGGAAGTACTGGTTCAGGCGACTCAGGTCATACGAGTTCGTCGGCTGTTACGGATTACGGCGTCTTACTACCCGGTGGTGGACCCATTGGCCAAGCTTATCGTGATGATTCTCCATTTCCAGCACGAGCAAGTAGCGAGATGACTGGATACATTATCCCCCCTGGCGAACTCATGAAGATTGACGATGACGACGACGAACCTTTAGAGCCACCGCGAATGTATGGCGTTCAACGTTCCAGCGATCCATCACTTCCTGAAACCTTTGCGCCTCTCCTTCCCCCGCCTCCTCTTGACATCGATCGACTATCCTCCCGCAATCCTTCCCTGAGGGAAAAAGAGAAATCTCTCCGCAGTGTGTCCTACCCTGCCAGTGACTTGGAAGATCCAAAGGTATACACTGCGCGTCGCGTCAAAGTCAAGGAGCTCGGTCCACGATCCCCCACTGACGAGGCAATCTCTTATTCGGATAACAGTCCCGTCCCCGGACCTAGTACCTGGAGGGATAGTCTCGGGCTTGCTTCGATCTCGAGGCTGAGGAGGAGTTGGTTTGGGGGCTCATCTTCACGGAATACCTCTTCCAAGTCGTCTAACGGCCGTGTACGCGGCGAGGACGCGGATGTCAACCAATCGCTCTTGGGCGCACCTCGTATTCGATCTCGAGTTGGTCTGGGTCTTACTATCGATGGTGACCGCCCACTGTCCGCTGTAAGTGCCAGGAGTGCTGTGTCTGGTAACACAGTGTATCATGATGCCCTGTCCCGCATCGGTACCCCAGTGTCTATTCCTTCGCGTGCAATGACACCTGCGAACGGACGTGGCCCAGGTTCGGCGAACGACCCCGTTCCTCCTTTGCCAACTGGAGCGCCTCCTGCCTATGCTGTCAATGATCCGTATGATTCCCTGGGGAGCCGCGGAAGTTTCCCTCGTTCCCAGGGGATGGATGTCCTGGACCTTCCTGTTCCACAACCCGCCTCTTCATTCAGTGCTTCTGGAGACTCGTCCGCGACCACAAGGGGCGTAGCCACTCCCCCAGGACTGGGTGGCACGAACGTGCAGGCCTGGCGCGAGTCGCTTTCCGTTATCACCGGATCTTCCGACAATCCAAGTGTTACGATCGATGTGCTCGATGCTGATCCCCCAGCAGCGGGAGAAGGGTGGAGATCGATGACTGGTCTACTCGGTTCCGGCACGGATGATCCTAGAGCTGAAACGGGCGAGCACCGAGCGACATTTGGTACAGTGAGTTTACTCTAAAGTGTGGCATCCAACTGATTGCTGAGCTACATGCTCAACAGCCTCAGATAATTCACCAGCATCACCCACTGCTCTCTGACCAGGGTTCACTGCATTCAATGAATTCTCACCTAAGCCCATTTTCATACTCTTCTGATTCTGCACCAATCTCTTCCAGACAATCCCATGTTCTTTCTGGTTCCAACTCCTCCCGTCCGTCTGCCAACTCTCGCATACAGACTGTCAGCTCGAGTTCTGTGCGTTCGGGTTCCCTTTCTTCGTTTGGTCGCCGCCACACTGGCCCAGTCTCGCCCTCAGTCTCAGCCTTTGGGGTGACAGTCGAATCAGGTCGACTTTCTACTTTGGAAGAGCTCCCTTCACCAGTCTCTGAAGGACCGAACCGTGTGTCAGTGTTGGGTCCCATGCCATCGTTTGCGCCATCTACGATTGCACCCACGATTCGGAGTGTCGGTGCAACGACCACCTCGGACGATACGGATGTGACGCGCATGACGGGGACGACGGTGACGGTTGGCACGGAGCCGATGTTGTTGAGCAAGGACAGTCGGGAGGACGATCTCTCCACGTTCCAGTTGGGTGCTTTTGATTTTGAGGGGCTGAGAATATGAATGAATAGAGATGTCCTTTTTGATTTTCTTGCATTGTTTTCGTTTTCCTTGCATCGAACGTTTTTTTATGCACACATCTGATTCTTGCTTGGCGTTACCTCATCCCCTCATCACGTTTGCGATACCTATTTCCCCCCATCCTCTCGATCATGTCACATGGCTTTCAAGTTCACGCGTTTTATTCGGTACGAACTGACGATCCTACATCACGATGCGATACCTTCTCTCTCCACACCCTCCCCGTTGTACAATGTTGTTCTGCTGAAAAAGTCTGGGAATATATGTACATGCATGCAAATGATGCTTATGCTTTTTTTGTCCATGACGTTCTAAGTTCCAAAGTGACCGAGCGCTGCGGGCCCCCTGAGAAAAATGGTATGTCATCGTTGTTGCCATAGGACAAGTGTGTTATGCGGCCCATCACTTGCTGTGAACGCCGATACTCCTCGGCAAGTCCCGGGTAATCGGACTCGGAGCGGTCTTTATCACTGACCTGGGACTGCCAACGTGAGTTGACGACTTACAGGTTGAAAAGTGCCTTTATTGAGAAGAGAATGGTCTGACAGCAGGTGCGTCCACGTCACGGTCGCCGTCCGCCTAGGCGACTACTTGATGCGCATAAGGTGGACGATCATGTATTTTCATCCCCGTTGTGCTTCGTTACGACACGACGAGCTGCAAAGTATCACCGTGACCGTGGCGAATGTATGCAGGTGGGATTTGGCTGGCTCGCCCCCGTAGTTTCAAACTGAACCTTGCTCGGCAGTGTGACCCACGTCGGTCATGTAAATTTTGCATTGATCTTGAAGGCTTGTTGAACTCGTCGTCGCTGCTCTCTCTTGGCGCGCCTGCCAAGACCAGTTATGGCTTCTAGTCCTGCGATCCCAGCTGGCTGGCGAGCCTTCGGCAGGACGACCATGTTGACAGGTACGTCCATCCCTGCGTGATAGCGATCATTCACAAAAAGCGATTATAATGGCAATCCTGATCGCTATTGCGTACGATGCGATAACAGCAAGTCGCGTCCATGCACGACGCCAAATCTCGCTCTTGTCAGTGCCTACGTGCGGTATCTTACCTGAGTCTGGAGGTTTTTTTTTGGACCCGCCTTGTTCATGTTGACGATATCATCCGTGCGTAGGTGGGGTATATCTGGGTTCGAGGATAACCATTATGTATCATATCGCTGATTAGATCACAGACGTATCCACGCCCTATGTCGGCATGACACCGCAGAGCTATCGTGTTCGTAGGTGCGCCATTTTGGCCTCCTTGGCTTTCTGTGCGTCCATCGCCACGCAACCTTGGTGCTGATTTTCTAACTTCACTCTTTTTTTTTTTTTGTGGTCATCAGGACCCTCGTTCTCCGTAAGTTTAGAACCTGAAACTCGTGGTGGATGACACTGACCCAATGCATCGAAAGCGGGATGCTTCTTCGTAGCACGCTGTCCTGCAAAGGTAATTCGAGATTTTACATTATGTGACACTCACTGCTGGAGGCAGTCAGCGTCTATTTGCGTCGCTCCTTCTTTCCCGGAAATGTTGTATTAAAGCCAGTAGGTTCATTCTTCCTGCAGTTCTTCCATCTGTTCAGCAGTGGCGATTTGACGAATTCGATGGAACAGAAAAGAGGGATGGAGGGACTGACGCAAGAAAGTCGCCCTCTATCACAAGGAGGTTCACGAATTCTGCTAGAAAAGGGGGGTAATATCGGTTTTCCGTTCCAGTATTTCGCTGTGGAAGCTGTTGAACACATTGTGCACTTTGGGCACCATGACAGGTTCAGGCTAGCGAATCATACGAATATTCTGCCCATGCTGACCCCGCGAGTCGTCCGTGCGGGCGCTCTATGCGCCGTATGTCCAACACGAGGGGAGGGACTCGACTCTGGGTTTGGCTCGTCCGCGCTTTCTCATCGTGGGGTCGAATCGGAGATCGTGTTTGCGTATGGTGGGCGAACGGCGCACATAGAGGAGAGCGACAAGATACTGATTGAGAGATCCCTGTCAATGTGTCGCCGTACAGAAAGAATGTGGTACAGTACATGAAATTGGACGACAGCCGCCGACTCGGAGCTGAGTGTCAGATCATTGGGGTCTTGGGACTTTCAGGATGCCAAATGGACACCGACGGGCGAGAAAGATCTGTTCCACAAAGCCGTGCGGTTCGCATCTGGTTATGAATATGTCAGAGAGGGTTCAGAAACACCCTGGGTTAGTAGAGACCGCCCTATATGCGCCTTGATTCATATGCACGCACCTCTTCGATGCGGAGATAGCTGTGTTTCGCTTGGTGAAACGACGTTCAGGGTACACGGATCCATACTTGAGAGCATACATTGAGGTCTGAGGTCGCTCCACGAACAAAGCATCGGAGACACGCCTTTTCGCTTTCAGATAAACACCGCAGGATAACACAGAGCGCGTTGGACGTGCGCGCTGCAAGGTTGGAATCAAAACGTTGGCAGTTCCGAGCTTCACGATCGAATAAACGTCCAATACTGCATTCACGGGTACACACAGTGGACAGATAAGCAAGTGCCCGCGCTGCGTCGTAGTTCCAGCAGTCAACAGCCGTGCTAGGATGTGGACTGTTGGGCTACGACACCGGGCGGGCATCGATGTCGATGGACAAGAAGTAACAGGGGTTAATTCACCTTATAAACCCCCGATGCTATGTGGCTTTGTTCGTGAGTGGTGGCGGTGCCTACACGCAACCTAACACGTCAGCGTGTCAATCATGGTATCTCATTATTTTTGTTTCCTCATGAAGGGTCCCACTACCTGGGGAACTCGGTGCACCCTGAAAAGCGGGGGCGTATGACTGTGGCACTGAATGAAGGTAACATTTCTCACACAGATGATTATCGTTGCCATGGCTGATGGGAACGTGACCATTGAGATGCACCCTTCGTTTTCCTTGCTTGCTTCGAGGTCTCGGAGATGAGTCTGGCTCCAACTCGGGCAAGTAATATAGCCGTGGGCTGAGCCATTACCCGTCATGGTTCCAGCTCTCCGGCTAGGGTACAAAGCTTCACAGTGAAATTGATGCGTACTAGTAGGCAAGTTATACAATCGCACAACCCGCGTAACTGGAGTAACACCCGAGCGTGGTAGCTCCGTCGAACTGCTGCGCTTTCAAATCGACAAACTATCATCCATTCGCGGCAAAACTGATAAACCGAATGCCTTCCATTATTGAAAGGAGCCGATTAAAAGGCACGGTTGTCAGGTTGAATTTTCCCAGCTGCTTGGACCTGGTGGAGCAAGAAAAAATAATTCATTTCGCTTACCTTCCATACTGACATTGATCCGAACGTCAAGGGGGTGTCACTGATATAAAATCCGTTATTGACTTCCAGGGAACGCTACCATCCCCACGACGAGAATGGAGCGGTCCACTCCAGCTACCCATCTTGTAGCACTCGTTGCAATCTCGTTTGTGTCAGTGAACATGATTGTTCGCCTCGTTCGTAACCGTATCGAAAGCAAGGGATATCCTCTTCCTCCCGGTCCAACCCCCTTGCCACTCTTGGGAAATGTCTTGTCTGTTGATACCGGGGAACCGTTCAAGAGTTATACAGAATGGCGACAAAAGTATGGTGAGTTTAGTAGCTCAGAGATCGAGTTGGAATGCTGATTTTGACCAAACCTAGGTGACATAATGTATATTCGACTTTTGGATGTGGATGTGGTGGTCTTGAACTCGCCCTCTGTCACAACGGATCTGTTCGAAAAACGCTCGCAGATATACTCTGATCGTCCTTTCATAGCGACAGTTAGTCCGTGAGTAATATGTTCCGTTGTTGACCGCACTAAGCCCTCATGTTTGTTTTCTAGTTACGGTCATGATTCCAACTTTGCTTTCGCGAAATATGGCGAACATTGGAGGTTATGCCGGAGAATTTTTCATCAGACGTTTCGTGCCGAGGCCACTACCAACTTTCACCCAATCCAACTTCCCAAAGCACGCCAGATGATCTCGAATATGATGGATGCTCCCAGTGACTATAACTCCCACTACTCGACGTAAGCGCATTCACTTCACTGTCTCAGGGTATTTATCAGATTCTGTAGGTTTGCTGCTGCGGTCTCAATGTGTTCCGTATACGACTACGATCCAAGTCCTCAGGATGATCCGATGGTATCAATTATCAACAATTTCATCCACAGTTCAATCATGGCGATAATGCCAGAGAGAGCAGTTCTTCTCAAGCTTTTCCCGTTTTGTAAGCACAACTGAGCTCATTTGAATTTCGTGTGACATTTTTCCAAGTGTTATATATCCCTGACTGGCTCCCTGGGTCTTGGATCAAACGTGAGGCGAAAATTTCCCATGAGTGGGGCATCAAAATGGTTGAAGCACCGTACCAGTACGCCAAGAAACGTATAGTAAGCATTACCTACCTTTTCTGCCGAAGGTAGAAATGAGTTGGTACTGCTTCAGCAATCCAAGGCAGACATCAATCCCTCGATGGTGTCAAAACACATCGCTCTTATGGAGAAGTTGGACGATTCGTACCGTGCGGAATATGAAATGGCCCTCAAACATGCCTCATCAACTGCTTTTCTGGGTAGGCTGTCGTATGAACTATCAATGCTCACCTTGATCAACGGTCGCAGGTTCCGCAGAAACGGTCTGACGTGCATTCTGGGAAATGAATGCAACACTGACGGTCTCCACAGACAAGCTCAGCACTTCTGACGTTCACGCTTGCGATGGTCAAGAACCCTCGGATCTGGAAACGTGCCCAGGCAGATATAGACACTATCGTGGGGAACGATAGATTGCCCGAGTTTGACGACAGATCGTCCTTGCCATACGTTGACGCTATCTTGCGTGAAACCCTCAGATGGCAACCAACTGTTCCTCTTGGTGCGACCAGAATTCATGTTTGAGTAGCGTTTACTGATGATTTTGAAGGCCTTCCACACGCCACTACAGTTAGTGATATCTACAATGGATTTTATATCCCGAAAGGTATTTCCGCGATATTTATGAGATTTGGTCATAATAACATTGCGTTGCAAGGCGCAACTATCTTTGGAAACGTTTGGTACGCACCTGATGTCCTTTCTGGCTGGTTTGTGATGCATGTTTATAATTGTCTCAGGGCAATGTCGCGCGATGAAACTCGATACCCTAATCCGGAGGAATTCATCCCTGAGAGGTTCTTAGACGCGAATGGGATGCTGACTGACGACATACCCGACTTTGTTTTTGGATTTGGAAGGAGGAAATGTCCAGGTAAGCCGCACACTAGTCAGCCATTCTTGCCCATACTCATCATCTTCAGGTCGACACACCGCTGACGCATCCATCTGGATTGCCATGGTGACGATGCTAGCAACGCTTGAATTCGGTCATGCCAAGGATGCGGACGGAAAGGATATCGCGTTTGAAGCGAAATATATAAGCGGAGTAGCTCGGTGGGTTGCACGCATTGAACCTCGATCTTGATCATGACTCCAGAATCCTTCCTAGCCATCCGGCGACTTTCCCTTGTCGTATCACTCCCCGCCCTCACATTACTAAAGCATCTTTGGAGCACCTTCTCACCAAGTGAAGCGGTCTTTTATTTCCATTGAAAATGTTACAGCAGATCCCGTCCAAGTTCACTTCTTTTCGACGTGATGTCTGTTGATTTGATTCAAGTCTAGTCCATCTTGTTCTGCTGCTTATCGGGGTCATTTGGAATCCATCGATGTCACATTAACGACAAGTACACTGTGCTGCGTTCAACATAGCATACACAATGTATGCTGAGCCTCACCCCAGTGCACCTTTGGCATCATGACGAGCTCAGGCTCCACGGGTATCTTGGAACCTCTGCTGATACCCATGCTGTTCCCGCGATTCCTCATCAATGTATGGGCCGTCTGTCGCCGTGCAGTGAGAGTGTAGTACAGTATTGAAATCGGAGGTTGAGCATCGGACGACGGCGAAGCTGCCGCTGACTCGGAGTTAGTTGGAAGACCACCAGGGTCTTTGAGACTTTCAAGATGCCAAGTGGACACCGACGGGTGAGAAGGACCTGTTCCACAAAGCCGTGTGGTTCACATCTGATTATGAATATGTCGGAGAGGGTTCAGAAACACCCTGAGTCAATGGACAACACCCTATATGCGCCATGATTCACATGCACGCACCTCTTGCATGCGGAGATAGCTGTATCTCGCTCGGTGAAACGACGTTCAGGACAGACCGGTCCATGCTTGAACGCATATATTGAGATCTGAGGTCGCTCCACGAACATACGCTGATAAGTGGCTTTTTCGCTTTCAGGTAAACACCGCAGGACAACACAGAGCACGTTGGACGTACGTGCTGCAAGGTTTGATCCAAACGTTGGCGATTTCGAGCTTCAACGCTTCACGATCGAATAAACATCCAATACTGCATTCATGGGTACATATACTCGACCGACAAGCAAGTGCCCGCGCTGCGTCGTAGTTCCAGCAGTCAACAGCCGTGCTAGGATGTGGACTGTTGGGCTACGACACCGGGCGGGCATCGATGTCGATGGACAAGAAGTCACAGGGGTTAATTCACCTTTATAAACCCCTGATGCTGTGTGGCTTTGTTTGTGAGTGGTGGCGGTGCCCAGGCGCCTCGTCCTTGCAAGGTTTTTGGTTATCTAAAATTCACAACACCTACGTGATCATTCACTCATACTGCGACGACACGGACGTGAACAAGAGACGCTCTCCCGTATTCCTTCGGCGAAATGAAAAAGATGCGGGCAGACGCAAGCAATGCGGAAAATTCATACAATTCTACGATGTTGTCGAACTTGTTGTGCTTGGAAGTACAAACGGATAATTCTGTGGTAATAAAGACAAGTGAGTTTCTCCATTGCCATGACACGGTGTGTATAGGGGCACGACGCTTACCGCTGCCTCGAACAGCTCCATCATCTTCTTGCATTTGACTTGCTTATCCTACCAATCTATCCTTTTTGATCGCACTCGACCAATACGTGTTGGGCTTCTTGCCGTATAGTGCGAGAACTATTGGTGGACGAGTACGGCAGGCTGTAGGCTTGTGACAGTTCCAACGCATGCTGGAGTTGCGCCTCAGAGATAATCTAAGCGTTGTTCTAACCTAGGCTTGACTGACGAGTGAGGTATGCATATTCATCCCTTTCCAGCCATTGTCGGGGGACATGTATCATATCGCTGATTGTTTCACAGAGGAAACGTGACGTTCGTATCCCCGCTCTTCGTTCTCGTACGTGCCGAGCAACGAACGCTGTACACCTCCTTGGCTTGCTGTGCGTTCATCGTCACGCAAGCCTTGTACTGACTTCTAACTCTTTTTTTTTTCGGTTCTATCAGAACGCACTTTCTTCGCAAATTCAGAACCTGAAACTCGTGGTGGACGACACTGACCCAGTGCATCGGAAGGGGGAGGCTCCTTCGTACCTGGTGCTGCAAAGGTGATTCAGGATTTTACATCATGCGGCGGACTCGATGACACTCATTGCCTAAACTACTTCCAAGGTGACGTAATTGTAGTGGTGCTCAATCTATGAACAATATTCCCGTTTATCTGTGCAGCCGATCGTAAGTGGTCATTGCCATCTCGCCCCGAAACAGAGGAGAGACATCTCACGTTCCTTGTAGAGGTCATGATCCTACACTTGTACGCGATATATAATTGCTTGAGGCCAATTCTCGGCATTCTTCTCACCTTGTATGCCGTGGAGGTTGTACTGTCCGTCATTGGTTGCATCTTCTACATGATTGTACAGAACGTCACGTGTATGTAATAGCTGGTATGGATGACTATGAACGCCGTGTTGACTCGCGTTCGTAGACATTCATATGCATCGTTGTTCAAATTCAGAATCTTCGGTTTGCTTGACAGTACCCATCTCGCCCAAGCGCAACCAGATTTCTAGCATTAGTCAACTTGCGTATGCTGCAGTGTTGTCCACGCTGGTCATCATTTCGTTGACGAGGCGGTCGTTCTACACGTACAACACTACGAAGCAGTTGCAACTCAACACTTCCATGAACCTCCTTGTAATGGAGGGCAGCTTTTACTTTCTTGCGTATGTCCTCCATCTCTTGTCTCCGCTCTATCGAACTATGCTAGACAAGTGTGCTGACATCGTTTTCCGCTGCAGTATTTTGCGTATCTTGAAATCTCTGCCCATACTCACGCTGACCCCGCGATTCGTCCTCAACGTACCGGCGCTATATGCGCGGCCTGTTAAAAGCGGACTGGGGAACAGGCTTGACTCTTGTTTGGCTTTTCCACGCTTTCTCGTCGTGGGCCAAATCGGAGTTCGTGTTCGCGGAGGGCGGAGGGCAGAGAACGGGGGATGTAGGGGGCGGCGACGAGATACTGATGGGGGAGATGCTTGGGTGACGGCGCTGCCAATATTCACATGCTGAGAGAATGTGGTACAGTATTGAAAACAGAGGTTGAGCGTCGGACGACGACAAGGCTGGTCACACCACTGGGGGCCTTTGGGACTCTGAGGATGCCGAGTCGACAGGCGAGAAAGATCTGTTGCACAAAGCTCTCCGGTTCGCATCTAGTTATGTATATGTCATTGGAAAACATCTCACCGGAACGGCTGATCTGTTCAACTGTTCCCCCGTGTTTGACGTTTCGCCTCGGAGAGCCTCGACAGTTCATCGGCCGGGGTTCATAGAGGCCACCCTATATGCGCCTTGATTCATACGCACCTCTCGAATGTGGGGATGGCTGTATTCCGCTTGGTGAAACGACATTCAGGGCTGACGGGGTCCATGCTTTGGTGCATATATTGAGGTCTGAGGTCGCCCCACGAACAAAACTCGGAGACACGCTGAGCAACGCCTTTTTCCGTTGGACGTATACGCGCTGCAAGGTTTGATCAACACGGTGGGAGTTCCGAGCTTCACGGTCGAATAAACATCCAATATATGCATTCACGGGTACATGTACTCGACAGACAAGCAGGTGCCCGCGCTGCGTCGTAGTTCTAGCAGTAAACAGC
>JBBPLG010000460.1:0-21061 GCA_038089695.1 Xanthoconium separans | reverse complement strand
AGGAATCGAAGTTAGCGATGTTGAAAAAACATACTGAAACTTGACCTACATGGCCGACAAAAGACCAATGTAACGAACCTATTGGATCAGAGTTCAGAACTTGTATACATGGCCCATGCTAGCAAAGTGGTACTACATACCATGACAAATATTGTAGAAACCCAGGACCAGGGTCGGCACTGCAGCATTATTGGGGACCGTAATGTACGACGATAGAGAACCCATACCCAAATGTACTCGATCTTGGTAACAAGTTAAATATGAAAGAATCTCAAAGGAATAGCATACCTCGGCGGCGAATGTGAGGACTGTGGATTCGATTTGACATTTCAGCGGTGAGTGGACAGTTGCAGCAACGGCATCACCCACAATAATCATATCCAATGGCTGTGACAAGAAAGACTGAGTCTGTGTATTAGATTGATCATTGCAGACTCTCAGTAACCGTACCGGTTGTATAATTGTTCAGAACGACAAGTTCCAAAGCAGACAATAGGTCGGTGGCCATAAGTGAAATGGGGATGGCTTCGATGAACGGGAAGCAATTATATGTCGAGGAAGACATGCAGTGGGCTATGCCCCCCGTGGTCTAATAACAGTTAACATCCAGATGGCGTCGCAATACAACTGGATCGGGAAATATAGAGTCCAATATTTTTCGTTGACAAAGGCTATGTGCCAAGCGAGGATACTCTCGTGATGATCAGAACGAAGGCGTTCTGTCCAAATGGCCGTATAGCATCAGGGATCAAGCGGCGATCGAACGGTTGTGAGGATCCCCGCGGTTGTGCCACCTTATCGATTCTCGGAGCATTACGGAGGATGAGAGACGCTAGAAGGGAAACTTGGATCAGCGATGCGGCGGTGTCTATTATAGGATAACGTATAGCCACCCAGGCCGTGATGGATGCGACAGAAGGAATGGTCACCGACGTTGGACACTCCCAGGACCTTGTCTCTCGAATAGAAAACGCAGATCACTGTCCGTAGGTATGATCGCATCTAGATCCAACGCGTCAAATCAATGCAGCTTACAATTCTCGCCGCGTGCTAGCAGAGACGGCAAGAAGGGTGGCGATACGTTGGTATGTCCCAGCAATAAACTGATGGGCCCGCAGGCTATGTCTATAAAATGCACAGGAACCCAGTTCCCAGTCAACACGTGTTCGTTGGCATCACTTCTGGCCAGATATATCAGATGCGTCGGACATAGCGTGTCTCCCGGAAGTATTCCTCGCACAGGATCATCGCAGAGAGTGGTTTCTTGTGGGTGCTCCACCTAAGAATCTGCGTATGCATAGTAAGCCTCTACTTCCTTCCTTTCACTATAGGGCGTACTGACAATTAACTCAAATATGCGTACCAGACACGTTATCTTGGGCTTGTACTTCTATGGTATCGGGATGCTTGAGTGTGTAGTGTGGCAGACTACTCACGCGAGCGCTCTGGGGTTTTGTAAGTCACCCAACACTTGCGTTGAATATCTATTATGCTCTGATTCATGAGTAGTTTCGGGTGGAGGCGTTTCAACACGTTTGTATTGGCACATGCGGTGGTCATCGTGTTCGCGACGCGGAACAGGGTCGTTACGACGATCGCGCAGTCAGAGCCCACCATTGCTGGGGTAGGGCTGGAGTGGTGTCATAATACCCCCCATCTCTCGAGTTAGAGTGATCGATAAGAGTGGCCAAGGGGACGAGTGATAAAGACAGATCCTTACGATTAGTACCATGAAAAGGATGGTCAACGTTGGATCAGATACTCAGATAACCTTTCACTCACCTTTCCCAGTGACGCTTTCGCCGCATTTCAGGCGTGGCGTGCACCTAGGGAATACCCACAGGGATAGTTCAAAATGGGTCAACACAGAGGACCAGAAACAAAGATCTTACCACGAAGTCACTCCCGAGTCTGAAAACAATTAGTAAATTAATAACGCGTGCCACCCGTCGAGAAGCGAGAGAGACCAACCTGAGATCGGCGGTGACGATGTCGCGAATTGTTAACCAGGTCATCGGGGAGACTGCCAATGTAAATCTTGCTCGACCAAGAGGCGGAGAGTCAGAATACCGGCGGCAGACAAAGAGGAGAGAGCCACAACAAGACCAATTACCTGAGTCTCGTTTTCACTTGCGACTCAGACGCGGAGAGTGTTTCGCTTCCCCTCATTGAATGGGAGCACTAGTCCTGAGCTTTTGTTAATAATTTTTTTAGCGTACCATGATCGAAAGACTCAACACTGCGGTACGGGGAGAGTTCGACATGTGCAAGTCAGACTCAGCTTCAACTGTGCACCTTCTATCTCTAT
Source organism: Xanthoconium separans (assembly GCA_038089695.1). Lineage (NCBI taxonomy): Eukaryota > Fungi > Basidiomycota > Agaricomycetes > Boletales > Boletaceae > Xanthoconium > Xanthoconium separans. The sequence goes on along the minus strand of JBBPLG010000460.1, from coordinate 18,753 downwards.
CCTAATCTGACTATGAGTTTATCGGGCATTGAAGGCTCTCACCAGAACACATAGGCAAACACCCCATGTTCGGCCAGGAACTCTCGTCGCTCGAGGAAGGAATACAACGGACCGCTGATTGGCGGAATGCGAGTTCACTCACGAGTGCGCTGGTTCAAGACTGTCCTCATCTTCCTCGACGCGTTCCATGAAACAGATCATCACCCACGACGGCTTCTTTCTCACCAACCTCATCTCTTTCTTCCATCTCACCTGACCCCGCTGTCGCTCACCACCCCACCGAGCTACAGCCCTACGGGTGGACGACACGGATTTTTGGAACACCGCCACGCCGACGCAAGTCCAGCCGTTCTGGGCGGACATGCACGAGCGTCATCGCCCCGTTAGACCCGGAGACGCTACGTTCGGTGCGTGCATTGGTGCTCTTCGTCTTGTTTGCGACGCGTACAGCAACCAAGTACGGATTGATCGGTCGACGAAGTGCGTTTGGCCCTTCAATTTTGTGCGTATACCTTGGTCGTGCTGATTGGCTGTGCCTTAGCGTGGTGGAGAAGATAAAGACAAACTAGCGCTGTTCGTGTCCGACGGCGCAAGCCGCGACCTGCTTTGCACCACGCTGGTAGCCACGAGACTGATCCCGACGACTGGTACCAAGAGAATTCATGTTTGCAGAATGATACAAACCACCGCTCGTTAGGAATACATGGCAGCATACTTTATTAATACTATTGATTCGTCAGAGGGTATGGAAAGCCGTTACGGATTTTGTGATTTTTCACAGGTAAGGGGCAGGACGTCGACTCAACAACGCGAGTCTAGGCTTCTTCTGACAAAAATTTAACCGGACGTTGGTGCTGACTTGTTCGTCGGGAATCTTGACGACGAGCGACTACCGTATGACTCCATGTTTAGTACATTCGGGGTCATGATGACTACCATTGCTGAGGTGCGTCTCATTCGTATGCATATCACATTCCTCGTACGTGCAGATCGCTTGAGACCCAAGTACGGGAATATCAAAAGGCTATGGCTTCGTTTCGTTCACCTTTGAGCAATGGCGAACGGCATGGTACATCCTTACCACACAAGCGCGAAAGAACAATTCCCTCCCTGTCAGTGCCTCCCATGCCTGGTTTTCAAGGATCCTACCAGGTTGCTGGCGCGTTGGCGCAACCACCTCCCCCCGCCTGGGTTCACGCCTCAGAGGGTGGCACCTCAAGGGATGCCTATGATGGGTGAGCAAGTTGGGATGCTGACGGGGATGGTGCCGCCTCCGCCTCCAGGAGCGAACATGCCCCATGATGTACCCACCTGGAACGTTCCCCACCGCCACCAGCTGGCTGGGATGATGGCACCACTACGACCACTTGTAGTGCAGTACTAGAGTGCATCATTAGGTTTACTACTTATAATTAGTTTGCTGTGTTTAGATGAAAGCCGTGTTGTCCGAAAATGGGCATGTCGGTTGGAGCTGGGAGGCCAGAACGCTTCTCTGCACCTACCCATCATGATCCTCGAGCATTCTGTTTCGCTGTACCAGTATGCATTGGCACCGTTGGCACCGTTCAGCTGGTTTGGCCTCCAAATCAGTTCCTTCGACCTGGTCGCTACGGTTCGCCTCTGTTATATCCTTCGCCACCTGAGGGAAGACTTGCGAAACGAACACGTCAAACGTCGTGCGACCGACAGCAAACATCCCCCCGCCGAGAATCGTTCTTTTGCCAGAGATGCACTGACAGTGCTGACCGTCGTCTACGGCGGCGAGGCCATCGCAGGTAACTATCCCCCATCGATCTCAAGTAGACCGCAACTCAAAAAACCGACGTTCTTCGCCAGCCCCGCTCCTCGGCGTCCCCGCCTCCTTCATGTTCTCGGGCGTCGGTCCACTGCTCTACATCCTCGTCCAAGCGCTCGTCGATGCGCTCCCCACGCTCCCACCGATGGACGTCCTCTCGGAGTTGCCGTTGACCTTGTTGGACGGGCACACCCGCGCGATGCTCGTGTGTACGCTCGTGCCACCCGTCGTGCTGCGTAGCCCATTGCCCGAAGTAGCAAACTCCCCCTGGGCGCTGCTGCTCACATCCTTTGTACGGACCTCCGCCTCTTTGCTTCTCTCCGTTTCGCTTATCAGTTTCTTTCTTTTTTTTTTTTGTCTTTCTCTGGCCACGTCATTGCCCTCGCCCTCGCCACGTTCCACAACAACAGATTGTCACCAACGGCGGCTTCTTCCTCACTAACCTCGTCTCCTTCCTCCATCCAACCCCGCTATCGCTCACCACTCCCGCCGAACTCCAGCCCTACGGGTGGACGACGACGGATCTGTGGAGCGCCCCGCTCGTCACGGCCTTGTACGCCACGCTGACGCACGTCCAGCCCTTCTGGGCAGACGTGCACGCCTTGCTCGCTGGTTTCCTCGGAGGCGCAGGGACAGGCACGGGCGTGGACAAGACGAGCATCGCCCCGTTGGACCCGGAGACGGCACGTTCGGCGTGTGCGTTGGTGCTCGTCGTCTTGTTTGCGACGCGTACGGCGACCCAGTATGGGTTGATCGGTCGACGAGGTGTGTTGGGTCCCTTTCTCTGCGTACCTTGGGGTTGGCGCGTCGTACTGATGCTTGGTTGTGACTCTAGGCGTGGTGGAGAAGATCAAGACAAACTAGCTCAGTTCAAGCCACGACATCTTAGACTAACGAAGGGAGATTTGGATTATTTACCCGGCTGTGTTGATTACCACGAGACTAACACTGATGATTGATACCATGAGAATAGATCATATTTGCGAAACGATACAACGCATTGTTCAATAGGCAGGTTAGAAATACATGGTAGCATATCAGCAGAAGATGGCGACGAACAAAGAATGCATGCAGGAATCGAAAAGAAGAAAATAATGATAATGAACAAATGACGGAATGAAAAGCGGAAGCATGAAGGGGAGGGGGAGCAAAGAGACGTCAGTTCGTCTTACTCATAGGTCGACAGATCCAAATATGCCTCATAGTCCGGCTCAGTCAATGTACCACCATCAACCCCATCGGTGCATTCGAGAGTCTCTTGATCGCCGAAAATACTTGGGGTGGGATCAACAGGCCGTTCCTCGGGAGAAGGTCTGATATCGAGCTGGGGCCGGGGATAACGGGCTCGGCAGGGCTCGGCAGAGTAGCGGTCGCGCAAGTCGTTGGCCAGTCGGAGTATATGCTCGTCCCACTTGTAGTAGAGAAAACACACACACGAAAGACTTGGCTTGCCCCGGAAGTGGTCCTCGGATTCCTCTATTTGATGCGGAACAAGACTCAAGATTGATCGCTTAATTATGAGCTCGACACCTGACGAAGGGGAGTGCTTCTTGGCGACCCTGTCGATAGTCTGCAACACAAACGCGCCCAAGTATTCGCAGCAGCGGATCGGGCCCTTGGACTCGGATTCCAGGAACACGTTGACGACGAACTGGGAGGCGACGGCGCGAGGACGGATTGCGTCATCACCTGTGCTATAGCTAGACTCGACAATGGCCGAAGGATTGAGCGGCCGGAAATCCACGTCGATACCACGTTGGAGAATGGTATCCCAGATGGAGTCTTCATTCGGCACGACAAAGACGAAATTACTGTTGCGCCGAGTTAGATTGTCGCGTCCGACGATATCCTGTGAGCGGACGATGACGGGAGGGATGGGTTCTAGGTTCATTGAACCCTCTCGAAGGCGGAGACTATGTTGAAGCTCCCGTATTGTGCCGATAGAGAAACGGCATCTGAGGGAGCGTTCGGACTCCATGGATGAGGATGGGGGAAAAATTGAGTCGACGTGTTCATCGAATGCCTGCTCGTCAAAGCCCGACACGGGAATGTGAGCGACGGACAACCTCGAGGGCATACCGCAACTCCATGAATTGACCGGTTGACCTCGGAGGCCCCGTGCGTCCAGTGTGGCACGCTCGATCATGATCGATACAGGATTCGGGTAGCCGGACGTCTCATCAAACGTGTCGCCAGAGTCTTCTGAGTATGCGGCAGTCAATTCGTCCAATGAAGTCTCAGATTCGGTCGTATTCGACCACTCGGTCTCGTCTTCCTCGTAGCGTGGAACGCAGTGGGGACTTGGAGGACACGGCGCGTCATCGTCGGCCATCCAGGTGGCGGGCACCTTAGGGGTGGTGGGTGGGGTCGGCAAACTAGCAAAGTAATCAGGTATGCTGTCGACGACGATGGGCGTCGACGGCGCAGAGCCTGCTGATGGATAAGTCCAGGAGTAAAGCGAACTGTTGGACATGGAGGGCGAGCGAGAGGGATGATGGGATGACCATCAGGCAGCAAAAGGTGCCAACTTTTATAACCATGAGGAAGGTGGAACAGTGTGGAGGAGGACCATTGTTAGACGAGAGTGGACACATCCAAGCGGGTGGATTCCAGTGGGAGTCAAAGCGATTGAGAGACAAAGAAAAACAACGGACCGGTGGTGTAACGGCTGTAATGGCCCTAAACCGGGAATGCGAGTTGGATCAGTACAGCGAGTTCACTTACGAGTGCGCTGGTTCAAGACTGTCCCCTCCAGAAAATTTGGTGTCCACAGTTTCTCGCGCCGTAAGGCGTGACCAAACTTGGAATAATCGATCCATGATTGGCCAGGGAAGCAATTCCGCATCCTTCTGGATCCGCCGAATTAGTCACAGGAGATCAGGTCACGTCGTCAGCCGCGCTGTGGGTCGCGCCGCTCGCAAACCTTTTTTTTCACTTAAATAAATCGTACTATTAGCAGGAACAACAAACAAGTATCTATACACAACTAGAGAACAAGAGACACCGTCCCCAAGCCGCCACCAAAAAAAAAAATCTCTCTCAGCAGCACGATCCAGACTTGGCTGGCACAGACGAGTCGATGGCAACAGGAATCGTGTCGCTGGTCGGCGCCTTGATTGCGTCTGCCGATTGCTCGAGTGACTTGCTCGACATGATCCGGTAAATGTCTGCAACAACGTCAACATTCCACACAGCATCAAAGAATGGCACACCGACCAGTGAGAATAGTTTGGAAAGCCGACTCAACGTTCGAGGCGTCCAGCGCCGAAGTCTCAATGAACGACAGTTCATTTTCACCTGCATACCAGTCAATCCAATCCACGACGTTATCCAAAGACAGACTGACTTGCAAAGCTCTTTGCCTCTTCGGTAGGCACAGCCCTCAGGTGCTTGAGGTCACTCTTGTTACCGACGAGCATGATGACAATGTTCGAGTCGGCATGGTCCCGAAGTTCCTTCAACCATCGCGTGACGTTGGTATACGTGGCATGCTTTGAGATATCGTACACCAACAGCGCACCAACTGCACCACGGTAGTATCTGCCCGAGATCCAGTGAGCGGGTCTAGGGCATCTGCCAGTTGAGGCGACGACTCACGCTGAAGTAATCGCCCTGTATCGTTCTTGTCCCGCAGTATCCCAAATCTGCGCCTTGACGACCTTACCGTCGACGTTGATGGAACGGGTCGCAAACTCGACACCGATCGTCGATTTCGAGTCCAAGTTGAATTCATTGCGGGTGAACCGAGAGAGCACTGGTAAGATGGTCAACACACGCAGGAGAACTGTCAAGAAACGGGTATACGGTTCCTGTGAAAGAACGGCGAGAGTTAGAGTGCGCTCGACGGTCTCGTGCTTCGTACGTACGATTTGCCTACACCAGAGTCACCAATTAGGACGACCTGGCGACGTCGTTGGCGTCAGCAAGTTGAGCGAGAACTCGAGACAAGCACGTACCTTGAAGAGATAGTCATAGTTGCTTCCTTCAGTCATGGCGGTTGAGTCGAGGATGGTATACAATATAATAGTTACGCTTGAGACTCTTGCAAGCTGCGGCTCCGGTGGTTGGAGAGCGGAGTTTAAAAAATAAATAATTGCCCACCCTTTGCCTGTGAAACATCAAATTGCGATACCCGGTGCTGCGATGAGTCCAAAGATACGCCAGAAAGGCTTTGCTACTTTCTCAGACTACATTTTTATTCAAGATCTCCCCTCGACATGTCCAATCCGAAACGCATCTGCCAAATCATCAAGGTAAGTGCACACTACCTCACACACAATCATGGCATCAATCGCACGAATCCAGCTGAGACCAGAGCACGCAGAAGAGTACAAAACCCTCCATAAAGCCGTCTGGCCTGGCGTCCTCGCTACCCTCGCCGCCCACCACATCGTCGACTACTCGATCCACTATTACCCACCGCTCCAGCTCCTCGTCGCCACGTTCAAGTACACCGGCCAGGACTACGACAAGGACATGGCGGCGATTGCAGAGGACGAGGTGACGCGGCGGTGGTGGAAGTTGACGGATGAAATGCAGGAGAGCTTTAATGACGGGGCGACAGGGAGTGGTGGGGACGTGCCGTGGTGGACGGTAAGTGTCAGAGATTGTGGTTGATTTTAGTGTTAAATGGCATCCGTCGTTAGGACTTGGAGGAAGTGTTCCGCTTCGAGGGCGATTCATTCGCTTGACCAACTTGGGGGTTTGACCGTCAACTGTATGCTGTCAAGAGTCAGTTTCATACTGCGAAACCTTTGTTTGTTTCGTAGTGATCCTCTACTCAAAATATTTGCTTCGTAGCTGGAAACCACGGACATTATCTTGGACCACTACCTCTACTTCGTAGTTCCAGCCCCCGCTACGACGGGTTCGGGCTCGAGTCCATCTCTCTCTTCCCTCACTCTACTACAGTCTATGACTTGCCCGAGACCCTTGTCACTGATTCCGATCCTGCCTCTATCTGTTTGCCTCTAAAGCTTACAGGTAACTTCTCGGCATTGTCAACATCGTCGTCATCCCATCTAATTCATCTCCTCATAGCAACCAACGATTCTTCTAGGGTCATCCAATCCAGACGACCCGAACCATTCTCTTTGATCGGCCCTCTTACCCAAATCCCGTCAATCGTCAAGATATGACAACGCCGATCGCTCAGATATTGCACCAGCCCTCTCCGCATACCATACATCAAAACAAACCAAAGAAGGGTTGTGTCCGTTCGGATTCGAATCAGTCCGGCTGGAGGACGCACCCGCGATGAATTGGCTGTCAAGCAATTTCTGCAAGGAAGCTGGCATTCTTGTTCGGGTTCCCTTCGTATCTTGTTGAAAATCTATGAGTAAAGACGTACGATGGAAAACGAACTCGAATTTCTCGAATTGGTTCATCACGATTGAAAGCCTATGAGGTTGATGATTCTCTCCGTTGTTCATCGATTTCTCGCCAACAGAAGTCAACTTTCGCTGCTACAACTCCTCGATATCGATTTCGGTGACTACCGTGGGTTACCTACCCAGACTTGCTTTTCTCACCCCAGCTGTCCCCGCGTCTTTTGTAGCGATACACGTACTGTTTCCAACTTTCAAGTTCCACCAATCGGCAGATTATGAAATGAGAAGAGGGATTAATGTAGAGCCCTCACGTAGTTCATGTATAAGCTTATTGCTCAAATATATCCGCCATTTCATGTTTCTGGAAGCGGACTGGGTCCGGGTAGAGGCGCTTGGAAGTGATCGTTCGGGAATCGGGATGGAACCCGCCATTCTTCGAGAGCCTTGACTCCTCACTTCTACCAACTAACTCTGCCCTCTACGCAATGCTTCATAATGTCGACAGCAAATACAAGTGAAGTTGAGAACATCCGCAAGAAATTCGGCCGTTTCAGAATCCTTATAGTCGGGCGAGCCAACGCTGGCAAGACGACCATTCTCCAGAAGGTCTGTAACACGACGGAAAACCCGGAGATCTATGACGGCGATGGGAACAAGGTACTCGTCCGGTTGATGGGTTTGGATAGTATGCTGAACCGTGCGATCAGATCGATCCCTCCCGAGTCAAAGGAACCATGGAAGTGGGTACCGCTCATCGTTGCACTGAGGCACGACTCGCAAGGCGTACTACTCAACCTCTCTCTAGCGCGGCATCCATAACATCGAGAATGAGCTGATCTTCCGAAGCAACGACAAATTCGTCTTTCACGATTCGCAGGGCTTTGAAGCTGGTAGTAAAGCCGAGTTTGTGAGAATGAAGGAATTTATCGCAGACCGTGCAAAGACCACCCTTCTCAAGAAGCGCATTCATGCGATATGGTGACGGACGAAGCTGCATAACAGTGTAATGGCTGATACATTCTGTCGGACAGGTATTGCATCTCAATGGATAAGATTGAACGAGCAATCCAACGGTCCGAGGAAATGTTCTTTCAGGAATGTGACCCCGCAAATGGTAAGCTACTTACAGTATGCTGCTTCTGGACTCATGATGTGATTAGCTCCTGTCATTCTATTATTCACGAAATTTGATGCACTGCTAGCTGTATCCCTAGGAAAGCTGGCACCTGCAGATCGGTCGCTGCCGTTACAGGAGCGGCTGTCGAAGGCCAAGCCACTCATTGAAGTCATTTTTAATAGGGCTAACATATGGGGACATCTCTCTGAAATGAGGTATCCTCCAAAGGCCTTTGTTCGGCTTGAAGGTTTGTACACACAGGTTCTCAAAACTTTTGTTTGTATCAATTTACCATGATGTATTCTAGACTTGCACAAATCTTATGAGACATGCAATGTTCTACTTGAAAAGACAGCTGCCACTCTCAATGAAGAAGTATTGCAAATGTTGCTTGTTTCAGCCCAAGAAATCAACATTGCACTTTGTATCAAGTATGCAACCCAATGGTGAGCTATCATGAAAACAAGTTCTTTGCTTCAATAATGTGATACACTGATTTGAACCAAGGTTGATATCTCAGGAGCATATGGGAGAGAAGCCAAGACTTTACAGAGTGGGATATTGGTTTCCACATATTGCAGTATGTTAAATGTTGTCAAGTCTCTGTTTGTTGATTCCACTCTGATGGTTTCTGATGGTTTTAGGGAGTGAGCTATAAATTCTGATGTAGTTATGACTGAACATTTAACTCACTTCATGCTCATTGCCTTGATAGCTAGTGGGTTGTGCATTCTGGGTTGTTTGGCTTATGCTGACTAATTCATTCTTGTTCTGGTAATGACAGCATGTGAGTTATACATTCTGGAATGCTGGTCATTGACTATGACTGTTCACATTTACCCTTCCTTGGAAATCATAGGAAGTGAGTCCTGGCATGTGGTGACTAATAATCCCAACCAATTAACAATCTCCTGGAATCATAGGAAGTGAGCTATTCATTTTGACATGTAATGACACTCACCAGCTTGTGTCCACACTTCATTCTGCTCTGGCAATCATAAGGGAGTAAGTTGTACATGCTGGCATGTTGGTGCTATGACCATGCTGACTACTTCATGTCTAACCTCCATCTTGCTCTGAATAGTTTGTAAGTTATGCATTGGCAATGATGTTGATGATACTAACCAATTTGTGTCTACTTTTTGTTTTACACTTAACAGGCTGTGAGTTGTGTATTCTGGTGTGATGGTGGCTGTAATGGTGTTGACCATTACATGTTCATTCTGCTGGTTGCAATCATAGTATGTGAGTTGTGCATTGTACCCTGTTAGTGGGTATTGTCATGCTGACTGATTCATGTTCATCTTTCTCTGCCAAGGATAGGGAGTGAGTTGTGCATTCTGGTATGATGATAATGATAGTGCTGAGGTTATGGTCACTCTTCCTCCTGCTACATGTAGTATGTAAGCCATGCATTCTGGCATGCTGATTGCCATGATAATGCTAACCAGCAACCACTCTTTATTCTTCCAGGCTGTGAGTTTTGCATTCTGGTATTTGAAAGCTGTAATTATGCTGATTAATTCATGTCCCTTCATCCTGCTCTGGGAATTACAGGTTGTGAGTTGTCTGTCCTGACATATTGGTAGCTGGGATGATGCTGAATAGTTATCTGCATCTTGCTCTGAAATAATAGAATGTAAGTTGTGCATTCTACCCTATCAGTGACTATTTCCATGCTAAATGATTCATGTAAACAATGTTTTGGCAATCATAGCGAGTGAGTTGGGCTGGCATGTTGGAGACTGTGATGGTGCTAACCAGTTTATGTTACATATACTCTACCAATTATAGCAAGTGAGTGGCGCATTCTGGCATGGTGGCTGTGATCATACTGACTCTTCTATGTATGCCCAGTTTGTAAGCTTTGAATTCTGGCATCTTAAAGGTTGTGACCAGGTTGACCAAATCATATCATCCACTCTTCATTCTACCCTTGTAATCACAGCGAGTGAGTTATGCATTTTGGGAAGTTGGTGTCATGGTAACCAATCCATGTCCACTCTTTACTCTTCTTTGACAATCATAGGAAGTGAGTCATGTATTTTGATAATGACCATGATGATGCTGACCAGTTCATGACCATCTGTGTTCTTATTTGGAAATCATAGTTTGTGAGCCATAGGTTTGTAGCTATGATTATTCTAACCTATCTTTGTTCTGCCATGAAAATCATAGGATGTGGGTCAAGCATTGTGTCATGTTGGATGGAACTAATTAATCCATATGCAATCTTCATCATAATCTGAAATCATAGGAAGTGAGCAATGCAGACTGCATGTTGGATCCTATGATGATGTTGATCAATTCATGGCAACTCTGCATCCTGTTCTGGCAATTGTAGGAAGTGAGCTGTGCATTCTTGTATGGTGTCTGTGATGATACTGACTAGTTCATGTCCACTCTTCATCTTTTCTGGAAAATCATAGGGAGTAAGTTGTGCATTCTAGCATATTTGCAGTTGTGCTAACCAATCATGTTCACTCCTTCACTCTGTGCTGGCAATCACAGGAAGTGAGTTGTGCATTCTGATGTGTTTGTAACATAATAATGCTAACTAATTTATGTCCACTTTTCATTCCTATGTAGCTTGTGAGTTGTCAATGTGCCATCTTAGTGTGATTATGTTAATTCCTTGTAACACTCTTTATCTTTTCTAACCATTACAGGTTGTAAGTTATGTATTTTGATTGATTGTTATTATTGCTACTCACAATTCATTCTATTTTTTTACTCTGAAATATAGGAAGTAAGTATACATAATCCTTCAACTTGCTTGTTTGTTTACTTTTTGTATCTCCACTTCCACTTAAACAGCAGGTAAGTGACCATTTAGATTTTCCATGCACTTATTCATATTTTCCAGCTGGTATGTCCATACACACATATTATTTCATTTACCCCAATATAATTTGACAGGATGTGAGCTCTTAAATTCATCCTATGTTGTAACAATCCATTTATATTAGTTTCCAGCAGGTGAGGGTATAAATTTTTATTGTACTTTCTTTACTCACATGTTTGTAGAAGGTTTGCATACAATATCTGTATCATTTCTTCTTATATTGATCTTTTTATCACCAGCTCTATGAGCAGAGACAAGTATGTGATTTCAATGCAACTTTGTATTTTGTGCTAATATTTTGTTATGCAGACCCATCTCACAAGGGGTGACATGAAACTTCTAGATGCAAAAGACCAGGTAGGAATAATTATATTGCATTTGTGTGACTTAAGGCATTTGATACTCAATAATCAAGTCTACTATGTGGAAACACACCCTCCAAGCTGGCATTGGTGTGTTTAACTTTCATCCATAGTAACCAAAAAAAACATTGATTTCTTATGAACCAGATGCTATTCTTATCCTGGAGCACTCTTTCTATCTTTCTCAACAATGGGTTACTAAACCAGTTGCCTTTGCTGCTCAGAAGTACAAGGCATCAAACATACCTACCAAAGTGGAAACATCTCTGCAGGGAGTTTGGACACAATATGAAACAGTACCTAAAGTAAAGAAAGTGGAATTGATCCTTGGGATCATTATGCAGAACTGCATGGGTGAATTGGACACATGTCTTAATATTGTATTACTCACTTTATTATTGTATTCCAGAGAAGCCTACAGCCAAATGAGAGCCAGGGTTCAGGTCACCAAGTTCAAGTCAGTTTGCAAATGGGAGATGACTTGGAATGAGAAGGAAGAGATATTGGAAATAGATTGCTGTTGGAAGCTTGATACATATGCTGGGTGGATCTTTGTGCATTGAGTGACTGTCCATGAATGATGAAATGTATTCCAACTTCAAGCTTGCATCTCTCTAAATGATATTTGGTAGGGTTTATATCCAATACTTAGTTTCCCTTGATATTCGGACTGTTCAATGTTCAACCTCCACCCCATCCACAGCCCGCACATAATCTGCCTCCACAACTGTATCAAATCCTGTCTCCTCATCCACCATCCCTGGTATACTCTCCGGGTTGATTTCCAAATTAAGGAGGCTGCGTAGGATGAGCAAGGCGCCCAATTTGGACGCGACCCTGTTCTCCTCCCTACACTTTGCGCTGTGGATACCTATAGTCAACGTGAGGACATGCACCACAGCAGGGCGATGAGGAAGAACACTTGCAGTTCGTACAACCTTGTGCGCACGGACACTGTTCGATGGCATCATGGGCTTTGCGCAGAATATCCGAGACTGTTATACACGGCACTCAGTTCGCGCCGCCACACATCGCATACGAACTGACTGAAACGCGACTCACCATGATCGAACCCCTGTGCCGAAGCACCGCTCTTGCCGCCCGCATCATAAAACACGAGTCTGCGTATGCACCAAAAATCAGCGCCATCCCAACTACCACCAACGCGCGTGCACACGTCCAAGTTGCCCGCCCTCACCTCGCCGGCCGCTTCCGATTCGACGCGGTAACCTTGTACTCTTTTTCGGCAGCTTTGCATTCCGTCTTGAGGTCCGCTGCCAACGCGAACTGGTTCATCCACGCATGGCACGCCGAGTGGATCGCTTCTGCGGGTCGCAGACCCTTGGAGCGCATGAGGCCGAGGAGGGGCTTTGGGACGTCGAGCCAGAAACCGGTGGTTTGGCGTTCCCAAGGTGGCGTGTCGACGTCGACGACGTCCAAGATGCACTTGTTCCTTTGTCGGCGTGAGGCGCTGTGCATGTGTATGGATGGTGAGGGAGATGTTCGTACCTGATTTTGTAAAAACCTAAAAGAGCGAGCCAGAAACCGATCGATGACATTATGGATAAACCGGTTGCAATGACTTACCATACACGACCGTCACAATGTCCACACCTGGAAGGAAATTCGCGATCACGCGCATGCCGACGTTTTGTATACACTTACGGCCAAAGTATGCGAGATGCGGCGACTCGGGGATCGCTCTGATACGCCATGTTTGTTTCGCGTCCACATCGCTAAAACGCTGTCGTCCGTAGTTGTTCATCAGTCAATAGAAAAAAATACGCACGTAAAGTCCCTGCAAGACATGCTGAGCTTTAGCAGCACAGGCGAAAAGCAGACGAACCTAGGAGAGGTAATCCAGTTGACGTCCGCTCGGATGAGCTTAGCCATCTTGGTGTCGTGGTTCACTTCTTTCACCTAACGACACGCACGTTATCAGCTGACCCACCGAACCCATATCGACCCACTATGAATGTCAGTCCCTGGTGCATAAACTATCCAGCATACAATGAGCGATAGTTCAGCGCCAGAACGAGATGCAACGGCCATACCACGCCCCCTTCGTACACCTCGAACAGCGCACGTGAGAACTCAATCTCCTCCAATATCTTGGGAACCTCTTTGGTGATATCCACCAGCGTGTACTTGTCTTCCTCGGCACCTCGAATGGATACATGCCTGGCCGGGTACGGCAGAAACTTGGGATGTGGATGGTACCTGAACGTGACTTGAGCGCGAGCCATCTGTGTGCATACGCGAGCACTCACCAGCCGTCTTTATCCCGGCTCAACTTGGTATCACACAGTTCGTGGAACGACGGACCAAAGTACACGTCGTCGTCCTTGCACAACGGCATCTCGTGCGCCGCACACTGCAGATGTGCCTCTAGGATCACCTTGCTCTCGAGATCGATCATGAGGTCGCTGGTCGGCTTGGTAAACAGGTCGTCGGGATGTTGAACGTAATGTTGGTCGATGGGGAGATTGTCTGTGACGAGGACGGCGAGCGAGTCACGCGTCCGACGACCCGCTCGGCCGGCTTGTTGGCGCTGGTGAGGCGGGGTATGTTGAGGTGACGATAACATCCTAGGGCAAGTGACTCACGAAACTTGCTATTCCGTAAGGAAATCCGAGCATGAGGACAGCGTCCAGGACGCCAATGTCGACTCCGAGTTCGAGGGCGTTCGTCGCGATGATCCCAAGAAGATTTCCAGAGAATGCTTCGTTTTCGATGCGTCGCCGATCCTACAAAAAACTGTTGGCTTGACTGCGAACAACATGCAAGAGAGACCCACCTCTTGAGAATAACCTGAGGGTAGAATAATAACCGGCGTTATGTTGAGACAGAGACATAATTTATCACACACCTCCACGATACGGCATGACTTTGGCAAGGATGTCAAGTCGGCCCTCCGCACTAAGGTCCGCACGAATCGTCTTCATCGCCTATCCACAAATGAGCACTCGTCTGCAAAATAAACACAAATTTCCTCACCAACTCGCAGACTTTGCGGATCTAAAATGCGTGTCAGTGCGTCAACTCGCGTTATCATAGCCAACTTGCCTTGCAAAAGAGAATGACTCGAATCCCTCGTTTCATCAAAAACCGCATCAACCCAGTCGCTTCCGATATCGAACTGTTTCGACCCAGCTTTGGCGTCTGATCGTCCACAAACGGTGGGGCCCAGACGACATAATACTTGATCCCAGACGGAGCCCCGTCTTCCGTGATCTCTACCACTTGCTGCTTTCGGAGTTCAACTTGTGGTATAGAACAGGATATGGCACGCACCTCGATGCCAAAGAGACGCTTCATGTGTTGTGCCGGTTTTGCGATCGTCGCACTGCAAGACACGAACGTGATATCCTGATCTTTGTCCCCGTGCGTGCCTTAGAAAAACCGCTCTAACTCCCAAGCCAAGGACACTCACTGCCGATCGCCGAACAAACTCTTCGGAAACGCCGAATGACTTGTGCGACGTGACTTGCCATGCGTCAGCACCAAACGCTCAGAATCGAATGGGAAACGGGGTACCTGCCAAACAAGTCGGAGTAGTAATGGAGCTCGTCTACAGCCATGAGTTTGACATTGCCCAAGAAACTGTCAAATCAACAATTAGGACGAGGACAAGGTACGACGAGACGACAAACGATCGCCAGAGTTCTTCGTGCGGCAAAATGGATGCATGTATCGTGTCCTAGACATAACTCAGCTCGGGAATCCATTCCAACTTATAGACCGCGTACAAAGTTAGTGAAGATAACGGACACGCTTTCTCGAATCTCTGTCAAATATGATGTCACCTCACGCACCAGTGAAAGGTACGAAAAGGAAACGAACCCGCTCTGCGTTCCTGCGGTGTGTCGCCGTCATAGGTTGCCACTTTGATGTGTCGAAGGCCCTCAGTCGACCATAGCAGCTGCTCTAATGCTGTCCGTTGGTCCTGCGCCAAAGCCTAAGGCGGAAAAAATGAAGAAAATACTTCGTTTTCTTTATTCACGCTTACCTTGGTTGGGTAAACAAAAATAGCGGTCGCACTGGGATCTTCTTCCAACATCCTCACAAAAGGAACCTGTTTATACATTAAACCGAACATCTCAAGGGTAGAACACATAAATACCTGGTATATGACACTCTTTCCAGAGGCGGTGCTAGTCGAAACGATGACATGGTGCTTTCTCGCAATCGCATTGATCGCAGCCGCCTGATGTGAATACAACGAATTGATCTTCCTTGCATCACGCAATGCTTGTTGGATCGTATCCGAGAGTGGGTCATCAAGACTTCCTAAGAAAAGCATGCGGTATGAATCTTGAAATCTGGGAGCAGTGTAGCTGTACCTTGTCTCGCCTCTCTCGCTTCGAAAGTACGGCGGTCGACGATTTGCCCTCTGTACCATTCTTGATCTTGGACTTCTTCGATGACCGCATCAATGGAAGGTCGTTCCTCCGGACTCGGTATCGTCAGGTTGTCGTGCGCAGGCGCGGCCTTGGTCAGATTTGCGGACTTTGGGTTGACAGGGATATGATCCCTGGCAGCAGCTTGCAAAAGCACGACCGGATCCTCGCTTAAAGGCGTCGCAGCAAGCAACCTGCAGAACCATTCCAGATAAAATCGCAGGCACGTCGACAAGATTGGACCTACTCGTCTACAGCACGCGTAAATCGTTCGTCCCGCTGTTCGATCAGTTTCTTCGTCTGAGCAGGCGTCATGGCAGGCGGAAGGGACAACCCGGTTCTGTATAACGGGCATTGGACGCGCCCAAGTGTATCCGCGCACGATCTAACTCACCCAGATATCTCCTTCTTCCCTTTTGAATTGTTCGCAAACTCGAGCACCAGGACGTGTTCCTCTTCCTCCACGCCAGGAAGCTGGGATGAAGAGGGTATGGAAAAGTTGGGGCTCCGCCGTCCCTCACGTCGCTGCTGAGAGAGCGTTTCGGCGTGTATGCGCAGCTCGTTGCGGGGTATGTACGCGAATTTGATGAGATCAGGGAGGAGTGCTCTGTATGCGGCAAGTGAATGGGGGTACACATGAGAATTAGACGCACGCACTTGAGTTCAGCGACTTTGGCGAGATCGAGTGGCCTAATGGAGAGTGTCAATCGAGTGTCGATTGAGAGGCGTAACAGTCGACCTTTTCAGTAGGCCTTCTACGGAGGAACGGATCACCGGAAATGTCGTTGCCAGATGCTTTCGCGAAGACACGAACGCAAGGACAGTGTTGAGAGCCTGAGCCATCGATATAAAAGACTGCAACACTTGCGCGGTAACTCACCCACCTTGAAAACCTAGCGCCATCACGTCGTGAGCCAGCGCTGCATGCCTCAAAACTGCTCATACCTTGGCGAGCTTAAAGAAAACATCTGAAAATCAACAACGCACAGAACCGCAAGTTACACTCACGTCCTGAAAATGCTCTGGCCAAGCAACAGGTTCCAAGTCCTGTTTCTGCTTTCCCTTTCCCTTGGCAGACATTCTCGGCTTTTTCAAGTGCTCTCCGACGCTCGCGCTGGATGATTCTTTGCGTTTCATATTGCTCGTCGGTCGACGCGCTGAAAGTCAGGAGGTAACGCGACGCGAAACGTGACATACCTTGCGTTACTAGTTGTGACATCTCTTTTTGTCCCACACGATGACCTCCTCGTTGCTTGCGCGTGTCGTCCCCAAATCCTCGATAAACCTACACCGGGTTCGCCCACCGCCGCTCACTAAACAACAAGAAAAGGCACTCAAAGAGCCACTCATAAAGCTTATGCAGCAACGCCAAGCAGAGGCAGGCGCGTCATGGCCGCAGAATCTGCGTATTGAGCCTGTCATCTCGAGAAGAAAGATTGGGAATGCACCCAAGTCGCTGAGGTCGACGTTGAAAAAGATGTTGACAGAGCGATGATGGTATCGGACTTTTCTGTTCAGGTCAGTTGTACAGTATGCATTTCCTTGCCGGTTGGCTAATCTAGTGTTCTACATAGATCCTAACGCAACTGAGGTTGTATGACAGGGTCAGCTGGCATTGTGCTACTCAGTAGAGCCAGCCATTTTTGCAGCTGCTTCACTTCCTTCCTCAAATACTCTCTCCAATAGTTGGTTGGTCCGTTCTTTGTACTGGGCGATTAAAGCATGACCTGCACCATCCCAACATTGATACTCGGCCTCGGGCATGTACTGCTTCAATTTTGCGCCCTCAACGGGACGAATGACTATATCCGCCGCACCGGAGAGAACGAGAACTTTGGGCACGGATGCAGAGATTTTGGCGAGACGTTCTTGAGACATGTAATGAGTGAGAACTGCTGCCAACTGCCCAAGGGATCCCATGACTGGTTGTGGTTTGGTGATTTTCATCCTGCGAATGAAGGCCTGTACAGTGGGATGGGTTGAGAGTTGCCTCGATGAGATCAAGACATACCACGCGCAGAATTGCTCTATTGGTTCGGCCTTCTGAATCGTTCTCTGCCAACGCATCTAACCATTCGTCCGGTACCATCAGGCCTTCGAGGATTAGGAGTTTCTCCTTTACGTCGGACATGGTGAGCAACCTTTGCTCGGGGTCAGACAAGGCGTCGAGATAAAGCAGGCGAACGACATGACCTTATAAATTTCAAACACCCGGACAGCTGAAGCACGTCGGTCATTGCTTGATGTGACAAATCACCTTATATGCGCACGTACCGAGGGTATATTGTTCCAAACACCTTCACCGGCCCGTGTACATAGGAGGCTGAGTGACATGATTCGGTTGGGAATACGGTATGCGAGTTCTGGATAAGATGTAGACATGGCAAGGCGAGCGCAGGGATAACAGACCTTGGGCGATCATTCCACCTAGAGATATGCCAACTACATGCACACTGGAATCCTCGGTCCACTGTAGATGATCGAGGAGACACAAGATATCTTCCGCCATCCCACTCGTCCTGTGCACAAGTCAATACCTCGCAGAGACAAACCATCGTGTACAAACGAATAAGGCCCCAAAGGAGAGTCGCTCAGGCCGACACCACGGTTGTCGAAAACGAGGGTGGAGTACGGCTCGAGCTTGCTGAAATATTCCACCTGGGAGAGCCAAGCGAACGAGGAGTTGTTCAAACTGCGAATGGAATGAGTCTCTGAACGTATCTGAGCAGCTGGACAGTCACCCCATGATGAAGATGATCTTCTGTGGGCCGTTGCCATGTACTTCAAAGTAGAGGGAATGACTTTCGAGGGGTGGGTGTTGGTGGCGAATCTGAGTGACCGGACACATGCCACGGCGGGTGCATGTCTGCGGGTCGAATATGGTCGGGGAGTCTAGTACTTGTT
>JBBPLG010000459.1:0-21148 GCA_038089695.1 Xanthoconium separans | reverse complement strand
ACCCGTCGCTACTCGTCGGGATGCATGTAGCGCCCAACGGCTACGGAAGACCGCCCCGCGCAGCCTGTGTGTGATTGCCGAGCCTCTTGCGCACGCAGTTTCGGCGTCAGGAACCGGAAGTGCCGACGGTAAACAAACCTCAGCCCGACAGACTGTACACTACTGGCCTATCGGGTGGCAACCCCATTCTTGCCGTTGGACATATTCGAAGCTTCCACGGTCAGTTCCAGATTCCGCGGTGCTATTCTCTGCAGTCAAATCGCCGACACACACCCAAAAGAAGTGCTTCGGCGACTAACAAGTTTGCCGGTCTGACTCGGTGCGATGCTGTGCTTGGGAGTCAATCTTGGTTCCAATCAGAAGAATCCTGCCACACGCGGGAACCTTTGTATTGCTTCACCTCGTTACATTATGAAAAGTATGCCAAGACTACACTCAGATGATTCCATCGCTACTAGCCAGATAACCCCAAGTAGAACATTGGGATTGGAGGGAACGACGTAATCATGCTGACACAGTGCCGTGGGAACACGGGGAAAAAGGCAAGAGGCTGTACTGGAAGTCCTACTTGGAAAAACGCATCCATGACAAGGAAAGACATTTGCTAGCAAGCAAAACTGCGGTGGTGATCGTCAAGGTACTCTTCCACTTACCGCAGCAGTCACACCACCCTGTGCTGCGGTGCGCCAATTCTCAAGCGCGACGTGTCGTTACTGCGGGTTACACGGCTTGATGCCAGAACCTACGAGATCAACCTGGGACGGACAAGCGAAAAATCTTTGCTTTACCAAGGTTAGATAAGATAAGGACAATGATCCTGCATCAGTGAAACAGGGCTGTCATATTTAGGGACGGGTGTCCTGGTCACGTCAGAGCACCGGTGCGAGCTGTACAAACCAGTGCATTCCAAATCGTAACGCGGCTTTCCCCGGTTGTCGCCCAGACCCGGGTATAAAAGGTCATCCCCAGTTTCTGATCCTTATCACATCACTCACATCCATTCCCTCGAACAAGAATCTTCAAGATGACCAAGGAAGCATACGATGAAGTGAGAAGATCGATCTAGCCATCACACAAATCGCTCATTGACGTGTCTCATTTCAAGGTCATGAACGCGCCCCACAAGGCCAAGCTCTCCCATCAGGTGATCGCCGCCGCTGCCTCCTACGAGGTTCGTTGCCCCGCTTTCGAAATGAAGCACGCTGACCATCGCGTAGGCCATGAAAGCATGGAATGACCACAAGGCGAAGAACGGCGAGGATGTCTCCCATGGGAAAGCGAAAGAAATCTTGTATGTTCACATATGCTAGTTCTGAGGACGATTGTCCCTGACGAGGTTTAGGGCGGGTTTCGCTGGCGCTTTTATCGACCGGATGATTGAGACCAAGGGCCTCGATGCGCTAGACGCCCGCAAGGCCAAGGAACACGGTAAGTAACTATTAGTGGCATGAAACTTCGTTCGTCTGATTATCGTGCACAGCCGAGGAGTCGGGATACGGCTATTAGATTCAATGCATCAAGTATATTGCGTAGTCAGGCTGGCCTCCGTGACATAAATTGTATCGCTGTAAACCATACATACCCTGAAATCAAACGGTAGCATGATTTTGTCGTAAAGTTTCCTTGCACACACACCGCAAGGATGCTCACTCAGCCGCGCTGGGTTAAGTAAATTGGCCCAAGGCTTGGGGTTTCTGATTAGCGTTCAAACCCGCCGATAATTTGGGCTGAAGCAAATCTACTGGATCGTCAGTATGTTGAACCTTGGGCACCTCCTTTCTGTCCTCTGTAAGTAATCTGCCTACAGCGGACGGAAGGGAATATTCCCAAACCAGAAAAGATGATAGATTGAAATGGCCTTCTGAACTCGGTTGCAACCCTGATTAACTTTAAGGTCTGAATCCCTTCAGGTCCTCGGGACGAGATCGAAAACGGTGCTGTCTGGCCAAGAGACGACTCGTCTAGGTACCATGAATGTGAGTGTGAGGTACGCTATGCACGTTCCAGGCTTCCGGCGCCAACCTGTACCTAATTATATTTTGGACGTGCTGGCAGCTCCAACTAGTGAGAAAACCTGAAGTTACTTGAACACCATCTTGCTGGCAATGCATGTGGACGTCGGTCTTGCCCAGCTCAAAGAGTGGTCTGGTTGAGGGTTGTAATGTCAAGATCGCCCACTAAATATCTCGGCCCACGTGTTTACCCGCCGAGTTACATAAAAGGACAAGTTACAATTGCGTTGTTGGGTGCGTGAAGAACACCAGGTACACAGATCTTATATTTTGACTCTCCTTCCCTCGCAAGCCGGTCCTTGTCATTCTCTTCTCTTTCCGCCCTCTCCTTCTTACCCTCATTAATACCAATTTCCTGCTTCTCTCTCTCTCTCGGACCAAACCATGCACCATCATCACTCACTTACTTGCATTGTCGTTACCCTGTCCACGTTCCTCCTCGTTTCAGGTGCTCGTTCATCACGGCCACCAGCACCACCTCAGCGCCTCGAGACCAGCCTCGGCTATATCATACCCATGGACAGAGGCGGCAGCATGCTAACCGTGTGTTCTTCATTTCGTCATCCATGTCAAAAGCTGACACGACGTGACACCACCTGCTTCCGTAGCAAGTGGAAGATACATACCCACCTGGACTCGGCGAACCCATCAATGCCATTATATCCGCCAACTCTGATTCAGCTGTTCTCCAGAGCACCGTCGACAACGGAGGTCTGATCAATTATTACCAGTCAGTCACGCGTTAGCCTCGTTGTATTCTTCCTCAGCCAAGTTGGCCTGTATAGATCCTTTGGTTTCTCGACGGAATGCTTGGGCCAGCATTCTGGTGACAATCAAGGAGCTGACCTTGGTGACGGAAATGGCTACAGTATGTACAGCATCCCATTTTATCGGTCCACATTTCTTGCTTACGTATCGCAATCTTAGTCAATCAGACGGCCGTCATCAGATGGGACTACAACAATGTTCAACTCGGTACTTGCGAGGAGACACTCGAGGGTGGAGATCACGTTCGTTATTGGGTCCAAAACGGTCCCGATGCGAATACTGGTGCAATCTTCATGGCGCTTTCGTATGAGATGCCGATCGCTGGTATGTTTCTTGACCCGTCTCTTCCGACTGTTCTCAGATCATGGGTCACAGAGCAACACAACATCGTCGTCAACGGGTTGGTTCTCGCGCGTGGCACAAGACTTATGCTGACATGTCATGGCAGATACAACTTGGGACGCGACTGGATGGTTGGCAACGCCACAGCGCAATCGAGCATTATACCTACCTCCAAGCTAACGAACGGAAGCACGATCTCGGGTTCAACGTCGTTTAATGGATATACTTATCGTACTGCCGTCACTTATGTGTCCGGGATACTTCAGAATGCCAGCGCTGGCATCAATCATTACCAGTCGGTCGGTGTCAATGGCACGAACGCCATCGACGGGCTCGTGGCTGTGATGACGGTCACGATCACCAGCAAGCCATCCACGACCAGCAGGTACGTTTATCCAGCGAGGCACGGTTATTTTTATTTCCGGGACTGAAGCTGATGACCTCATGCGTGGATAGTGCGGAAAGGTCATATAGACCTTCGAACGTTAATTGGATACTCTTCATACTGGCATGCTTGGCGATCGTGTCGTCAATATAACTTCGCCATCGCCATTGGTTGATTGCACGCGCTTGGCGGCCGATATGGCCGCCTCCCTCCGCCATCTATCCTACGGGATCGTGTTTACGTGCTAACACTTGCTCACGACTCGCAATGACCCCCATCATCCCTGACTACATCCTTGTTCCCGCTGTTACTTATCACTAGCTATTCATTTCTTTAGAACGACCCGCTGGACGTTATTGGGTTTGAGGACAGTGATGGATAGAGTTTTTGGTACTTAAGGACGTTTTTTAAGACGGTGCTTGATGACCATATATATGGCACAACCTGGATGCGCTATGTGGCAAGTTCGCGGGTACAGTCTCGTTGAGTGAGTGGGTGATGCGTGATGCTCTGAATGGTGCCTTGCGCGTAGCGTACAACATGCCGCGCAAGGCATCCCCTTGAATACCGCGTTACCCAGCAAACATGGGTGCTTGATGACCCGCGAGGTGTGGGGTATGCCGTGGCGTGATGCATGTCCTCGGACCTGTGTCGCACTAGAACAGTGGGTACACTCATTGGCAGTGCATACGGGTGATATGTATATTTAGGCTCGAGAGAGCGCGGCATCGACAAAGTTGTTCCCTGGTTGGCGTGACCAAGATTAGACAACGACCAACCTACTGACGTCAAATGCAGTGGGCACCCTCACCGAGCACCGTCATTGCGATCCTGGAGTGATATTTATAGCACTCGGGCCCATGGAGCCGTTTGCATCGACCTTGATCTGCCACGTATAAAGGATAGCCACTCTGCCAGAAGATTGGGAGAATGACACACGACCTATACATAGCCTTCCACAATGGCCCATCACAGACACTTGGCTGTGTCTGACCCTTTTGTGACAAGTCCTGTCAGAAAAGGAACACAAACGGGTCCGCTGATCGGCGGCTATGAACTTTTGAGGTTTCTGACACGACAGCCTCGTTGAGTGAGTGTCAGAATTGTCCAAGCCAAGGTCCATCGTCGCTCAAGAAACCAACCAAGTGCCAGTGTGTCAGCAGGGTCACCAGCATCCGCCTCAAAAGGGTCGGCATTAGAGGGCATCACGCGTCACACGTCACGGGTGTTTGGCTTGGCAAGTCAGCTCGCATTACCACTAAACCGGTCTTGACCAGCACAGTGATTGTCAAACCAAAGGCGAGTATGTACTTATTGTGTCTCTCCCATCAGCGCCCATGTTACCACTTCCTGCAACACTAACCCCATACCAAGAAATTTGAGCAAAGTCCCGAAACTATATTTTTCCTCCCAACTCAGCCTGAGATGCATTGGCAAGTCCGAGCCAACTTATCAATGGTCAAGGCAAGGTGCTATAACCATCTAGAGTACTCAGGTGGGTATCTTCAACATGAACATCAACTGGTGCGCGAGTTAGGTTCACTCCATCATCTAACTTGAATTTGTTGCGATGCGTCGAATACCTAATACAGCGCACCACAAAGAGAAATGGGACGGCCAGTGAATACCCAGGTAATCAAATACTCGATCACAAAAAAAGATAATCTTGTTGGAGATTGACTGAGCCAAGACTTTGGTTCCACTTGGATCACATTCCGGGTGAAATTATTCCCTGCCACACCATGGCTATGTATTGCCAAAGAATGCGAGAAGGATTAAAACTTTGGTAGTATACGGTTTTCCTAACGGATCGGGACTGAGAATCAGTCGCAGTTCAATCAAGAAAGCGTTTATTGCAGCCTCGATACCATCGGAGTCGGAATTCGGAGAAGGCTCAATCTGCGTGCTACAGGGCCAGTAGAATGAATTCCCACGGTACCTCCCTTTCCCTTGTTGTCTCGGCGTTGAGCTGGTCGTCGTCCCAACCGTTTGCTCGCCGTGCACGACGACGACGACGATATCTTTTTTTTTTCACGTACGACGTTGTTCATGACCTGCTGCGCTCACTCTGATGCCGCCGCGCTCACTCGTTCCTTCCTCGAGGCGTCCTTTGTCCGCAATATTCCTAGGATCGTTACCGTCAAAAGATCCCAAGGAAGCGAACATCCCAGATCTTCCTGAGCCTCCCGAGAGCCCCGGCGCTGCTTCTCCTTCTGGACTACCATCTCCTCCAGCAACCAATTCGACCGGTAGCGGTTCAGCTGGTGATAACAACAGCGCGAATTCGGGAAGCATCAGACAGCGTCCAGTTTCGTATTCAGGTCCTCCAAGTGCAGTGATGCCTTCGGAGACATATGACATGCCCATCACTATATCCAAGACTTCAAGACCAAATTCTGATGACGAAGATGACGAAAATGATCACGCGGGCGAGGAAGACATCACCGCCAGGCTTGACCGCAGGATTGGAGTGAAAGGCCCCAGCGAAAACATCGCAGCGCTCCAGCGAGTCAAGAGCCTTGCTCAACGCAACCGCATGGTGAGTCTGCTGCGCTTCCCCCTATGCACCTTGCATGCCCTTGTTCCATTCCACGTGTTGCATGATATTCCTGGCGACCGTTCCGAAGTCGGAACATGGGGCTGGGAATTCAAAGCGCTTTCGGTATTTCCATGCCAAATCGCATTCTTTATGCCTATATGCTATTCAATCCGTCTTCCTTGCCGAGCTGACCCATGATGAGCAGGCACTAGATAAACTCTCTTCCCGCCTCAACACACCATCCCCCGGCCGTAGTTCTCGCTCACCTAATGCCCCCTCTTCATCCGCATCATCATCGTCCCGCCTATCCCATTCACACCCGCACCCCGCTCCCCAGGTTCAACACAATGATACCCTCTCAGGATCTGAGACCGAGCGGGAAAGTCTACGTGCACCGACACCTTCTCGTTCGGACACCAACTCTCATTCTTTCCGTTCATCATCGCCTGAGCGTTCATGGACACCACCATCCTCATCCAACTCTCGTCAACAACATAGACTTGCGTCTGCACCCACATCTCCAGAGAAGACGCGTCAGGCGTCTCCCGGCCCGTCACGGACTCCTAGGAAACGAATGTCCATGACGAGTGGCATATCTGCACATGGCATAGAGAGCGGAAGATACAGTAGGAATGACGATGATGTTACCGAGGCAGCGCTGGCCGCTGTAGCGTCGTCTAGGAGAAGTCCCAATGGTAACAAAAAGTCCCGACAACCGCTTCCAAGGGAATTCTTGAATAGGGAACGGCGGAGCTTGGACGGACGGGTCGGTGCCATGGTTCCATTTCTTCGTCGTCATCTAAATAATTATCTTTAGGGTAACATTGAACCTATGACTCCCCACCGAACATCCTTCCGAGATGATGGGTACGAGGGAGATCATTCACCTCGGACTGCGGCGCACACAGCTGCCAATGCATCAAGCAGTTTCCAGTACTCTCCTCGCGGTGCTCGGTCCGCTCGGTTCTCCACCGTGAGGGAGATGACACGGCGACACCAAACTCGCTGGCTCTCTGATGATCTATCAGGCAATCCACAAGACAGCGGACGGAGGCAGTCCCAGCGAGGGGGAAGTGCAGAGAGTGCTCTCAACGGTGGTGCAGGAGCAACAGGAAGACTTGCGGGCGAGAGTCTGCGTGCGGCAGGTATTGGTATGCGTGGAAGTATGAGACAAGGAGCGCCACCGAATGAGGATGTCTTCGGTGACGGACGTGACATCAGCGGGTCTGCGCGGGGCACACGCCCAGGCGTAGTTGGATCGGGCGCTGGTCGCACGGTGGAGTGGGAGGACGAGGCAAAGCAGCGGCGACCTGATATTGATGTCAGAAGTCGGACCAATACACGCACTGGTGAAGCGACTGGCCCGCCTGCTCCTCGGACGCATCTACACTCAGATCCTCCTCGTGCACCCTCTGCCTTGGTTATAGAACGGGATACACGAGGTACAGGGCATGGGGTTTCATCTCGACCCGCTACGTCGATGGCGGACTTTTATCACGGAGACAACGACTCCAGAAATGGAAATTATTCAATACGGTCCAGGAGGACGACATATGACGTTTCAGAAAGACCGGAGTCCCGAATTTCACCAACTGTGCGCACCGTTCCCTTGGTTCAAACGCCCACAGATCCCCGATCCGGCCCTTTCTCCCGCCAGCGTACCAGCATGACTCCGATCAGCAGCGGCCCATTGGTGAACCTCAATAGCCCTCAAAATGCTGAACACACCCGCCTCATGTTGGAATCACTCTCGATGTTCAAATTGCAACTCTCTCGACTTCCAAATCAATCGCAAACGGTTCGCGATTTATCTGATCACTCGAGCGCAATCATCCGTTCGTCAGAGAGGCTCAATAGGATTTTGAGGGCTTCCACGAGCAATGCTGTCCAACAACAAATTGCCATCGAGGTGGACGACGAGTACTACGAAGCGGACGGGCCCAATCACCCTGCGCAAATCTGGAGGGATATTGGATCTGACCTTCGGGACAGCTTGCGGGAAAGTGATGATGTCGTGCGGTCGCTTACCGGGTTCATTCTTGGTGTTGGAAAATTGTTGAAGGAGGTAGCAGGAACCGATTCCGCTCATTTGAGATCCATAAGCCTGGACGATGAAATCACTAGGCGGCCTCCATCCGATACTGGCCAAGAGAGGGGCAGTAGCAAGCGGAGTCAAGATGGTAGACGAAGCGTCGAGTCGCGATTGAGTTGGGATCCGGCGGTCTCGACTGGTGGAGCTGATCTCTCTCGCAGGTCCACCTCGCGTAGTGATCTTAGTCTTGTTCGTCCTCCGTCGTCTCGAGACCGGGATAACGCAAGTGATCAAGATCGGTCAACTTTCTCGAGGAATGGTTTAAATCCACCCTCAACTTCCCGACGGTTGTTCACGCCACGCGAGCATCGCGAACAGCAAATGGCAAAGGACGTGTACCATTCACCCTCTAACGTTTTTGACTTGTCATTGGACCATGAGCCCTCTCCAACTCCCGCATCTCGATACCCCCAGGCAGAGAGGTCAAGAGCGTCTGTGTACTCTACACCGGCCCCCCTCCCAGCACTCCCTTCTGAATCCCTCCTCAAACGATCCAACACTACAGTTGAGAAAAGCAGCCGTCGCAATGTTTCCTTGGCTTCCATAACTACTGCTCGCACCCCCAATCTACCGTTCGCCCTCCCCACACCTAATCCCACGACAGCAGTCTCTATACACACTGCCTCTGCCTCTCCTGACGTTTCTGTGTTTCCCATACAGCGAACAGACTCCCGCGACTCAATCCGTTCCTCTGTAACTTTTTCCCGTCCATCGGAAGTTTCCGTATCCACTCTCCAACAACAGCAAAGCCGTGACCAGGCTCGAAGGCGTGCAGGTACGACTGCGGACGAGGATGCCCCTAGCCTTAACCAGATTCGACCATCGCTCTCTGGCTCAGAAACTGAAAGGGATACTCGTCCGCGAACCCTCGGTGTTCGTGCGGCCCGCATGTCGATCGAAGCGGCTGTCATCGAGAACGAGACGGCCGGAGGCAATCCTCAACCCAAGACAATTGCGTTCCCGTCGCAAAAGCGAGAGCGTCGACGTACTGTCACAGAAATCTTTGGCTGAGGGGAGAGATCCGGATACTGTGTACGTTGCATTATCCATCGTTTTCAAAGTAGGTGTTGGAACGTCTGGAAAACTGATGTTGCGCACTGACGAGTAGTGTAGAACATCCAGGTGTATACTGCCTTTATTATGTTTCCTTTTTGCCCCTGAATTATATTCCGCATTGCATCGCCAACTTGGGACATTCGCTTTTTGAGAGGGCAACGCCCCTCTGCAAGCACGCCTGTCTTTAACATTATTCCCTTTTTTTTGGTCTCTCGTTATACCTTGTTATTCTGGCTGGCCATGCCCATAGTTTGTTCATGTCTGCTCCCTTTCTCGTCGTCGTCGTTTGTTTTTGTTCTTGTTCTACCCCGGTGTTGTCAAACGCAGCAACGTAGGGTCTTTTTTTCTTCTTTATGCAGGTAAGAGCAACATGCATTCAAATATGATGAGCAGGTTACCCCGAGATCGAAACACTACCCGTACTCTTTGAAGGACTATCGTAGAAGCATCGTAATGTGACCGTTTTACTTGTTTCTGGGGTGACGTGGTAAGAAAGCAGGAAAGAGAAGACTGGAGCAAAAAGTTGCTACCGGGTGCCTGCTTTCGCCGTGGAGGCCGAGCCTGAGGATGTATAATGCGTGTCGTAGATACGGTGTAGCCGGATGAACGATTATGGATGACAGAGATGTGATCCTGTCCGGCCTCGGGTATTTAATACACTTGCAGTTGCGCCCTTCTTATGCGCTAGTCGCTGAGGACAATTCGATCGATCAGGTTTGTTCCCATTGGCAAGAAGGCCGTGCGGCTTTCAGACGTGTCCGTTCCCGGACGAGGAACATTACTGCCTGCCGACCAGTTCGCGTGCCTTTTTTCCGCGACAGTGGCTTGCTTGGCGGGACGATATCGAACTCAATGGGATTATGGTAAAGGTCGAGACCTCGATTTTTTTTTTTTTTTTCAATCAGGAGGCGGCGAACTGAGGGTCATCACTCTGTGTCCCTGTTCCTGAACCCGATGGAGATGGGGGACGTCGATATGAGACCGTTGACTTGGCCCCTTAGATTTGGACGCGAAGACGGACGAACGAGGCCCATGATTTAGATAGTGTTTGACAAGCTTGAAAGTCGACACGGTCGGAGATGAATGCACAACCTCAAAGATCCATTTTGTGAAACCGTGCCACTCCGAGGGACGAGAGAGACTTGACATGGGCACTTGATCGAGGAAGAAATCCATAGCGTATATCAACACGTGCTCCACCAGGGTGATCACGACGATGCATGGCTGCTGCAATTCTGCCAGCTGTTCGACTGGATATGGCCACTTCGATCACCGGATCCGATGGCATTCTGTGCCATTGGGTTGGCGCTCAGGTTGGCGCGTCTGGATCTCGAGTGCTTGAGCCATGACCTGGGGGCTCAGATCGGCACGTCCACCTCGGAAGCCGACGAAACGCTCGTATATCTACATGTACCCAAAAAAAGGACGGTTAAAATAGATAAAGTAGTGACGTCAGGTCTGTCAGAAAGACGGACTCGAAGAGCGTGTCATTCAAGCCGTCAGTCGGTTGAAACGTCGAAACGAAACGCGTGTGATATAAGCTACGTTGCGTTGCGGGGCACAACGTGCCGAAGGTGATTTGGCAAAGGGTTTCAACGTCGGAATGACACCAGGATGGCGAACTGGTCACGGTGACGATCGCACTCGCTTTCTTGTCCATGAAACAGTGCAAGGCACGGTATATTGGGATATGCGATATTGCTGTGTGAGAACTTGGAAGTGACCGTGATAAAGATGCGCCACAGCACGGTCGCAGGAAATGACATACATGGTGCGTTGTACCTAGATAACGGTGTGGAGTGCGCAAGTTGGATGAGTCAGGAGTGTGCGAGAAGGAAAGATAAGCATACCTGGTGAACCTGGTCGAAGGAAGACGTTTCAGGCATGATTGGAAGACACGCGCTGAACTCTCTTTGAAGAAGAATATCCTCACACGCTCGCTCCATCGTACCGGCACTGGTACCCTCGGATTTTTAATGGGGGGACCGGGAGCGGAAATGCTCGTGAACGACTTGAGCCATCTCAAGCAAAATTGCCTCTCTGGGAAGATAGCCGGAGTAAATAGATGAGTAAAGGTAGTAAAGGCCCGGGTGCATGAGTTACCGTTGGTGCTTCCTCAAACAACCCTTTGGTTGTCATACTCACAGCTCCACAGATGGTCGCTGTGCCGCATTATCTCGTCGTAAATCACTTGCCTTAATCATTTCTTTGGCAAAAATACCATTGTGCGTCTCCCATCTAGGGAATAAAGAACTTGAGACATGGACCCTTTTATCTAACCGGTCGCTTCAGCCCCGCTACTCGCTTCGAAAATATGCTTCGCATGGCTTGCTAAACCCACCCTTGACGTCAAGCTGTGAGCCCGTCACAAGAAATGTGCCAAACGGTCCGGATATAAATGGGACGACACTACAAGTACTGTGGTGGCACCAGACGAGATTCAAATCCCTCTCTTCTAACCATTCTATCATATCATGCAGTCAAACGTCCATACTTTTTACGTCGACGCCGTCCTGTTTGACATGGTGCGTCTGCATCCTTTGTGTGCCTTCCACGTCTGAGTCTTCCGGTACGTTGACAGGACGGTACTCTCACCGATTCCATCGCCGCTGTCGAAGCGGCGTGGGGCAAGGTCGCGAAAGACATTGGGCAGGACCCTGCCTACGTGATCGCAGCCACCCACGGCAAGCGCGCCGTCGACAACCTCGCCCAATTCAAACCTGAAATCAAACCCCACGAGATGGACGCCGAAGTCCAAAAATTCGAAGAGACCATCCTCTTCTTTGCCGACGCCTTCCGCCTGCATGGTTCCCGCTCCCCTTCCATCTCTGAATCCCCCGCCTTCTCGCCGTCAGTGATGATGAGCCCTGTCAGCTCCGGGGAGACGACGCCTGACCTGATCGTGTCGCCCCCCGGATCGCTCCCCTCGTCTCGCGCGTCGTCGTTTGTCGCACTCGGCAGCCGCAGACCTTCTTTCGCGTCTCGCTTGAACGGCATGCTGGCCATGTCGACCTTGCCGGAAGCGACCATCTATGATGGGCGCCACTCGGACGGCATGATCCTCGAAGCAGACGAAGACATCCTTACCTTTGAGCCAGACACCAAGAAACACTGCTTGGAGGCCTGGCAGGTCGAAGCTACCAGCGTCGACCGCGCCGTCCGTATCCTGCCCGGCGTGCGGAAGATGATCGACTCGATTCCTCAAGGCCGGTACGCCGTGGCCACCTCCGGCGCTAGGACCTATGGTACGTTTGAAGTCGGACTTTGAAAAAAAGAACAATGAGGGTTGACACGTGTACAGCGTTTGGGTGTATGACCCGCGTGGGCATCGTGCCTCCCAAGGTGACGATAACAGCAGACGACAAGCGCTTGAAGGCGGGAAAGCCCGCACCCGACCCGTTCCTCTTGGCCGCGCGTGAGCTGGGCTTCGACGCGTCCAAGTGCCTCGTCTTTGAGGACTCCCCGAGCGGGATCCGGGCTGGGCTCGCTAGCGGTGCAACCGTGATCGCTGTCTGCACCAGCCACGAGCGGAAGAAAATTGAGCATATCGGTGCGCACTATGTGGTAGAGAACATGGAAAGCGTTAAATGCGAGCCGTGTAAGGACGGTCGGCTCAAGTTTACCGTAGTCGTGTAAGAAAAGAGAAATTTCCCAAGGATCGACTTGTTACCCTTCTGATCATGTACTTTTCCAACCATTGACCACATGTAATCTACATACGATGCCACAAATAGACACATGTACCAGTTCCCATCAAGGTGATTGTTCGGGACAAAGCCTATCATTTTGCAAGAAAAGGGAAACATTGCCCAGAGATACGGTGTGGCTGGATCAATGGTAAGCGATGTATGAAAAGGCAGAATTCCACGTTATTTTCCAAACATGTGTCAGGCTACTGCATGATTGGTTGATCGCTTTGCGTTTACAGATACCGAACTGGCGCACATGGCTAAACAGTGGTAACTGGAGCCTGATTCCACCTAGTCATCCTCCTCGACGAGGAATTGGCGTTGCAACCAAAAGGGCCCTGTGAAATAGTTGGCAGATGAACATTGAAGGGCGGCCAAGTGAACATTACCAATTGGATCCTCGACGTCATGAAAAACGGTAGACCAAACGCCCAAGAAGCCACACTGCGATCGAACGTTGCCCAACCCTATCGCATCACAACTAAAGCAGAGCAAAACAATCAGGTTCCAAGGTTGCAGCTCGTCAGCCATTCCAACGTACTTCCACACCATCTGGTTTTCATTCCCCGCACCCTGAGAACATCAATCCGGGTTAGGACGCACACTTTGTTTGCTTGTTGTGGCAAAGGGGGGACGCAAACGCACGTAATGACACCATACTTGATCATCATCCGTAAGCTTGACAAAGCCAATGATGCTGAACTTGCCGTCTACCTCGCCGATGATGTTGATTTTGGGGCGCGTTGGGTGAGAAGGATCGGGCTCTATGCCCGAAACACGAATGTATATATCGAGCGAGGCCAGCGTTTCTTCGGCGTCTTCGAAAATCGATGTGTCCTGCGGTTCGTCACCTGGCACCTAACACAGAAAAATCCCGCGACCGTCGGCCACCCCGTGATAACCAGGAACCAAACAGACCACTTACCGACGGATCGTTGTAAACTAGGGCCCAAAAAGAACGCCACTCATCAGCAAAATCCACGTGTTCCGATGGAAGAGGGAAAAAAAAACTTACGTATGAACTCACGGTGGTCGATGAACCCATATCTCACCGACCACAATCCTTCCATGGCAGCCCAGTCCTCCTCCAAGTCGAGATCCAACCCGCGAGGGATGACACATTGAGAAAACAATAGACCGAGAGGGCAGAAATACGATTCCCTGTCCTTGTCGTCCACCATCAACATCCCGAGATCGAGCTGGAACATGAGAATGAACTGCCAATCGATGCGCCTGGTCCCGTCTTGCAAGAACGGACCATAATCACGCTCGGCAGTGTGATGACGCAGACTGTACACGAACGCCTGAACCGCTCTACGTCGTTGCGTGTCCAGATCCGTGTGCGTGACCCCACACAGCACGTGCAATCTCGCAAGCAGCTGCGCTTCTTCTTCCGACAATGCGTCCCAGGACTCGCGCTGCAAGATTGCACCGTCCCCGATGAGCCGTTGTATCCACCGTACGTTGCGTGACATCTCGCAAGTGCCGTCAGGGAAGGCGATGGGGGGTATGTGGGTGAGGAGGTCGATACACGTACGTAGCACTTGACACCGTTCTTCGCGTCGACACACGGATGGATTGTTCATCACGGTGCGTGTTCGCATGATCCGCTGCAGCTCTCCTTTCCAATCCACGTCGCTGTCAGCTCGAGGGCGCCCAAGACGGGTCACTGCGCGCCGGGGATCGTCAAGGGGTTGTGCGAGGTAGAGTCCCCGCCAGAATTGTCGGTGGAGAGGACCGTAAATGATCTCGTGGAAGAAGTGGGAGGTCTGGGAGACGCATGCGACGTCAAGGGGGTCGAGCGCGAATAAGATGCGGTCGATAATTTCAAGCGACAAGTCTGCGAGGGCGATCATGTTGGCCAGACGCTGTTTGGGAGGGACAAGTCCCCTGGCGTATTAAATAATGCTCGTGGATGTTCGCATGGGGTTGAAACGGGGCAGGGCAAAGAGATGGCCCACCCGCTGGAAGAAAAAAATTCTTTCACTCTCTTAATATAAATGGGACCGGGACCACCGCGGTGATAATAGATCCTGGTGTGTTTCGTTCCATACCTTTAGTTAACGACGCAACTTGTGGGTTCGATCCGAGCCTAAGAAGAGAGTGGAAAAGTCATTGAAGGGGTTGTTTACTTTTCCAATTGTTTTTTTTTCAATCTTGAGCCATAATACCGTGTTTGACCTGATACGTCATGCAATAGCACAGCCATAATACTGGTGGACCGCATGTTAGGGGTTCTTATGCTGTCATGTGAGATAAAGTACATTGTAGTGACATTGTTCCATCGCCCTGTCTCGTGCGTCGCGAGTCGTCCGCCTTTTTGAAAATGCAATGTAAACGAGAAATCCGCGCGAAGAAAGCGACCTGTGCTGCGTAACCTAGATTCGATCAATATATATTCATAAAAATGTGATCAGTCCCGGCATTTGTGTGTGTTCAAAAATGTCTTTGATTGGCGCGCTCGGATTACCCAGAAAGACCAGGACCAGGCTTTGGAGGGGATCTCGTAGCACGCCCGGCATTGGCCGGTTCGCGGGCGAGACCCGACCACGAATCAACCAGTTGCTGTCCAACGCTCGGTTCAAGCTCCGTGCCATCTCGCGACACTTTGACCTCTCGACCGTGGTTCCAGGGGTTGCGCAGATGCCGCGTCATGTGGAATTGAACGCGCTCGGTGCACAACCATTCGACTCTGAATGGCGCTCCCCAATTCACCTCTCTGGAATGGCTACGCGTCGCTGAACCACCTGGTTGGATTTCTTCAACCCCGCTCTCGCCGAACATCTCCTCCAGGACAGGGAGCAAACGTGGTCCATGATTATCCGAATGATCAGCACCACCCCGGCTTCCTTCCTCAGTTCGTGCTCCAGAGTACATTTCTGACTCGGGTGGCAAAGCTGAAGGTGAGTCGAAACCCGAAGGAGGATCAAATCTTTGCGGCCATCTTTGATGACCAGAGCTGAAACCGGAAGGCGGTAGGTCGACGACAGGTAGCACAGACTGCTGTTCCTGTGACTTGACAGAAGAAGGATCGTGGCCGTTTTGACTGACACTGCGTTTGTCGGAAGCATCTGCGAATGGGGTGCCGGACGCCCCAGCGAACTGGAGTTCGGAGGGTGTAGTGTTCATCTGCCTTGGGTACGGTGAGTTTGGGTGCGGTTGCAGTGGGCCATGGGTGGGCACGCGACGTGTCGGGGGCGACGACGGACTGGGCGATGATTCTGCACGTGGTGCCCACGAAACATTGTGATTGCCACGAGAGATGCCACTCGCCATGCTGCAGTACGACAAAGCGACAAGTCAGTAATGTGTCGACCAAGACTGCGGACGAACATACCGTGCATACCCATAGAACTCGCCGCTCTTATTCACGCTAAATATAAGAATCACGTCCGCGCTCGTTCGAAAAGCCTGGTCTAATGTCGTTTCATTATGCTTCTGGGTTGCCCACACCCCACGGTCAGTGCTGAGGTCCAAGTCGTACTGTGATCGTGGTGTCAATCACGGTGCGCGGCAGCTATGCAGGTGGACCGACCCTTGTCAACGACTTGAGAACAAAGTAACGTTTAGGAAAATGGCGGGTTAAGAAGCTGGAGCTTGTCGAAGCATACGAGCTAGGTGATTGGGTGGGAACCTTGTGATTTGTTCCCTCTACAACGTCCGACCTTGGTGCTTCATCGCTAGCATCGTTCGAGTTTGGTGAGTGTGGTCCATTTGTGGGCGGATATGACCGACGTCCCTTGAATGATGCAGCTCCCAAAGGGAAAGACTCGGCATTCCTCTGTTGCATGTTCTTAACGTGACGTCTATGGACGCCCATCCCACGTTGAGCACCAACACCAGCTTGTAGATCGTCCTCTTTTCGTCGTACCCGACAGACTAGCCGTGGACATCGACGATCGTGAGGTCGTAATTTGCGTCCATTGAATTGAGAGATGGCACGTTTCAATTGTTCCTCAGACTGATAGTTCACAAAGGCACATTTAGAACGAGATATGAGGAAGATGGACATTGCGCCACTCTCCCCCACTTCGCGGCTGACTTGGCCGCTGGAAACCCTAGGACCGGAGTGATTGAGAAATCGCCAGAGTTCATCGTGGGTAGCATCGCTAGGAATATTGCCCAACCACATTACCCATTCTGATCGGCTGGGTGGCGATTTCGGGTGATAATGACGGCGAACAGTTGGACGGTCATGTGGAGCCATGGTGCTAGCGAGCGACCTCATGGAATGTTGTTTAGGTGGATCGCTAACGGGAGACGAAACGGTGTTACGTGATGAAGTGACAGCGGTTGAGCCCGTAGGGGACGATAAAGCATCCGAGCCTGTGGACTGCACACTGAACGAATGAGAATTTCTACGGGAGGAATGAAAATGGGGGTGTGAATAGCTGATGGGATGATGTTGTTGAACTTGGTTGTTGATGAAGGGGGTCTGTATAGATGGGCCCGGACCATAATACGCAGTAGTAGGCTGGACATGCGGTGTGTAGATTGGATATTGTTGTATGCCACCGAAGGATGGTGCATGAGAGGGACCAGGGTGACTAGCTGCAAACTGGGCCATAGATGGAGGAAGGCGCGCTGCTGGCTGGTACGTCGAGCCGGCACCTTGCATACTGGGTGGAGACTGGAAATATGGTTGTGGCTGATGTTGATGGAGAGGAAAATATTGAGCAGGTGGATATGGTTCTAGGGGATGATATCCATGGTACGGAGATGGCACGCTCTGGAAGGGAGGGTCGGGGAGAGTCCAGGGCATCACGTACTGTCCAGGAAATTTATCATAAGTGGTATTCTGAGGGTTGGGTGCAAACCGAGCATGGGAAGGGTGGACGGTAAATGTAGGTGGGGATGTTCTGCGTCCGAGAGAGGCAGATCGGTCAGAAACCTTAGGGATTCTATTCCAGGAGTCGGCGGATGAGAGCGAGCGAGATTGACGAACCTCATGGGATTCATACATTACAGAAGCAGGAATTGCATGAATTCCTGGAAGATCTACTCAGGACAGGGAAGAGCGAATGACATCACCTCTCCACAACCCCGCACTGACATCACAGCACGTGACGCACAACTCATGGTATCAACCCGCTGGTCCCGCTCTAGAAACCTACAAAGTGTCGCGTCCCTCGCAATCAAATGCTAGTAGGACACGAAACTCCTAACGGGGAAATCATGCGAGACAGCGCGTCACGTGATCACCGCCTCCCCCATTGCTGCCAGGGCGACGATCTTCAATATTTGATCTCAGACTACCCCACACCTTCAGGGCCTGTTCGCTCTGTACCTAAGTGCTATTGACCGCTTTTTAGCTAGCGATCTGTGTCCAATTTAATCACCAGATCACCGATTTAACCTGTGCTGTCGAAGCCCAAAACACGAATTGAGCCAACACCCAACTTTCGAGACCGAGATTTTGACCACAAACCGTTGAATTCCTCACCGGGTAATTTTTGCCTGCTTACCATGGCCCTTACAAGCCTGTTCCTGTTCTCGTCTCAGCAGCGGCAATTTGACATGGGAGAGAAGCGACTTGACATGCAGCGGGCCTGGAAGTCGCCTATAGGCAACGAAACTAGTAAAGGTGAGAGTATCTGTTAGCCTTGTGCTACTAGATTGTTCATTGGTCACACTTAAAGTGGAGTGGAAAAACGTCGTGAGACCCTGCAAAGTAATGATGCATTTATCCTCATTCATTTGCGCCCACCTCAACTAGGTCGCTTGTTCACGCGAATGTCAATGTTGACTCAAATATCCCACCAGTCTGCCATCATTTGATCGGTAAGTGAGTAGGGTCAACGAGTAAATTTCGTAGCCATGTCAAACTCAGAAACTTTGTTCCCAGACTCAATTCCTTCTTTCCCCCCGTCTTTTACTACCAAGTCCCGAGCATATTTCGTCGTCGGCGTGGGGGTGACGACGATTCCTACACTCATTTCCCTCCACTCGTTTCGCAGTCTTTGTACAAATCCCCGAATCTCCCCGACCTGTATTCAAGTTGTACCATCTTTTCAAACATGCAAGGAGTATCCGCAAAACATCGCGCATTGGGACGTTCCATCGCTGAACTCGACGCACGTCATCCTTCGCTCGTCAACTTGCCTGTCCCAGTCAACAGTATCCCCGTCGTTGGCCAGCTTACCTCTCCTCTCGCTCTCGTGGGCAATGGAAACGGTAATGGAAATGGTGGAGGAGGCGGAAATGGCAGCAGTGGAGGGAAAAGCAATAGCGGGGTGCACACACCAGCACCTACCGTCTCACCCACAAGTGGTGGAGTGACTTCAGCCGCACCGGTACCCACTGTTCCAAGCCAAGCGTCCCCAGTCCCTAGTCCTGCACGACCGTCTAATCCATCTAGCGCGAGTAGCGAGAAAATTATACCCAGTCCTTCAACCCCTGCTGTCGGAGGTAATTTCCCGGGTGCTGCTAGTGGACAAACTGGGGTTATTGACGTTGCCTCTGGACCATCAACACCCTCTGCAACCATCGACGCGTCTCCCACTCTAGTGCTGCCGCCAAGTTCTGCTTCCAATACTGATGAAAACCCCTCCCAGTTTCCCACCAGCACCGTTGCCGCGGCTGTCTCACACGGAAAAAACTTGTCTGGTGGCGCGATCGCAGGAATCACCATCCTCTGCTTGTTGTCTTTGCTCGCTCTTATTCTCCTCATTGTCCGCCGCCGTTCGATCGCACATCGCATGGAACTTCGTAGGCGATGGTGGTTTGGCCCTGGTACCTTGGGTGACGGCTCTTCATTCAACAACAACAACTCTCGCAGTGCCGCAGGGTTAAATGGGGAACTCCCTTCCAGCCGACAGAGTGCCCGCAGCAGTTTCGCTACCAATTTTGACCATGGATTAATGTTCCAGATCGATTCCCGGTTATCTCTTGGTCTTGCTCCCAGCCTCCCTCCTACGGCCGAAGTTCGCGATCGTAACTCTGTCTTGATTTCTACCGGGGGTTCGGTAGCACGTAGGGAATCCCTGAACAGCATGTTGAGGAATGGTAGCAGCCCTGGTGTTGAATACTTGGATACCTCGCCGGACAATGTGCCCTCCACGCTCATGTCCGTCCGTCCATTTTCGCCCTCGGAATCCTTTGCTTTTCCTAAACCACCTGCGCCATCGGCCTCTGTGGACTCATTCTTCGTTTCCGGGATGCAATCACCTCCCTCTCCCCAATCATCTGCGGACACTCTCGTTCATCTCGCCGCGGCTCCGCATGCGTTCATGTCAGACTTTTCCCAGGAACCAGTCTCGACAACTCCCATTTATCAGACTGCGGCTCCTGATATGATCTCGCCATTCGCCGAGGCATCTAATCCTTCCACAGACCCCTTTGCTGACCCCGCGAAACCCGAATTCTCGGACGTCGAGATCATCTGTCGCCCATTCACGCCCACGCTAGACGATGAAATGGGCGTCCTGCAGGGCGATCGTGTCCGCATTGTCCGCATCTTCGACGACGGTTGGGCGTTCGTCGAAAAATTGGCCAGCTCTCAGGGTGAGCGCAATGAGCGCGGATTGATTCCCGTCGACTGCTTCCGTCAACTCGACCAGGCTCTTTTGAGCTTCTTGGTTGAAAAGAGAGTTAGCTATGCGTCGGAAAGGAAGGTGGCCATGGCTCTGTAGATGCGGGGACTGCAAATAATGGTCCTCCATATAACGTACGTCTCGATTGACGTCGTCGTCTTCATGCTCGGCACTGACGATGAGTTGTATAGATATATCTATTGCAACACATGCGTGCTGCTAGAACATGGCCGTTTGGCCACTCTGTCTCATCTGTTTTTTAGAGCCGATTTCTAAGCGTTTTTCATCTCGATTGTAGATACCTCGTCCCTTTTTCTTCGTTGACATTGTCCGTCTAGTGTTGATTTGATTATTCCCAAGCGTCGCACTCGCACAGCCGCTTGATCATTGTTCGCTTCGTCGTCAATCGAGGCCTTTTTGCGGTCGCCCGTGACGTTGATCCTTTTTTTTTTGGTAGCTCACATTGCCGTTATTGTTATTTTACTACCTTGTTTTTACTGTCTCACAAGGCTCGCTGGCGGACCGAGTTCCGGAGGGACTCTACACATCGGAATATACATTTCCTTATTCTATCTGAGGATGACATGCCTCTCGCTTGTCATTGATCTTCCCCCCCTAACCCAATCACGCGCAAAGGCTCAACACATCATCCGGTCGCTCGATTCACACAATCAGCTTCCACTCGGCCCCCACACGCCAACGTTCCACCACGGCTCCGCGCGCGCATGGTGCA
>JBBPLG010000458.1:0-21155 GCA_038089695.1 Xanthoconium separans | reverse complement strand
ATCTTCGTCAGGCTATGCACTGCGCATCACTGCCGCTCACTTCGCCTTCCCCATGTGCAACAGGTGTCTGACGAAACCTTTGATCGCGCAACTCCGAGTCGAGGCCTTCTGTTGTCAGGGAAGAGAAGCTTTACGTTGGTTCAAGAATTCTCCGTCGCCCGCCGACGATGACATATCCAACACCATTTGTCGTGGTGACGCGATGTTGAGCAAGCCTGCCATTCCGAGTTCCGAAAGAGACAGATCGATTTTTAACCAAGCCGAAAGCGCACAAATCCAAATCACCTGGATTGCTATATGCGCGGCAACTGCAACTTGGCCCACCAGGCCGCGTTTCAGGAAAAGGTAGGAAACTCTTGTCAAATACGGTCGTAGAAATAAATTCAGAAGAAAAGGTATTTGTTTGCACCATGATTCCAAGCCACCCCATGGAGCAACAACCTCATCCACCACACCCAGCGCTCAGCGCTCAGCGTCCCCGCCGACAGCTAGTTCCGCCCACAAAGGAAAGAGTTCACATTGGGACCCCATTGTTGTTATCGCTCGAGTCGCCTACATCGCCCGCTACCTTTGGATCCCACTGTGTGTCATTGACGACCATGAATGTCGTAGACATGGTCGCATCTTGAGCGCCATTTGAGCATGACCTCACCCCGAACCCAGTGTCAATGTGACAGCGACCACGAATGTCACGATCGTACATGGCTCTCGAATACCAAGGATGAACTGTGGGACGAGAGGAAAAGATTATGACGGAAATGAACACAGCCACGAAGAGTGACGCAGAAATATAGTTGGATGCTTCCAGTATGGACATGATATCGTTAAGCAGTTCCCTAAAAGTGATGGGAAAACAAGTCGTCATCAGAATATATACGAATGGTCAGGAGCACACGGCCACGGGCTCTGCGCTAGAGGGGAAATGGGGACATACCCAGAGAAATAAAGAATTCCGTCTTTCACTAGTAGTTGCATGTAGCGGTTGAGCTGCCAGCGTTTCATCACTTTGTATGTCTCCACTAGTTGTTTCAGTGTTTGGGCGACAGCCAAAATTACTAGTGAAGTGGCGAGAACAAAACGCGGGACTATACTAAAGTAGTTCAGCAGTGTTGGAAAATTAATGAGCGAGTTGTTGCATTGTGTATAAGTGGAAAATTGGATGATCTCTAGTGAGAGCAAAGGTGGACGGTTAGGCGGCCTGTGTCTCTGCATGCGTTCTAGTACACACCTGAGAGGCGAGTGTTGAGGATCTCATAGATTGCATCAAAACGATAGAGGTAATGATTTGTACCACAAGGAGGAACAGAAGAATCCAAAGAATCGTCCTTGACCGATTCCATATTGCATATACACGAAAACTCATCACCACGATAACTCAAATCAATAAGGCAGAGGATGCAATCAGATAACTCTCGAGTAACTCACGATCGGTGGCAAAAAGAAACACTGCGAATGACCAGATAGTTATTGAATATACATTTTCACCTTTGGAGTATGAGTATACATTGTGGACGGCAGTGAAATCGGCATGTTTACATCTGCTTCATCATTCGAGATACACGGTTCAGTTGAAAATCATTCTACGTACAGCTATTGGAATGGAATCATGAGTGACGTCCCGAGTGTAAAACAGCAGAAAACTGACTTTTAGCGGGTCAGGGACAAAGGAAGTTCCTCCTGCAAGCAAACTGGCTGAGCTACTGAACATTCGGGTGGACCGCCGAACGTACCGAGTGCGCAGGTTCTTGAGAGAATCCATTATGTTCGAAGACATGCTACAACTCAGCCAATGGACTTACACGACCGACAAAAAACCACTGTAATGAGCCTATGTGAACAGTCAACTTGAAACACCGGGGACGAACTGCCCAAAATGACAATACAGACAAGAACAAGCATTATAGTGACCCAGGTCCAGGTCGGCACTGTGAAAGTATTCGAGATATCGCATGGTGGTGATAACGGAAACCCCTCACCAGACGTCCTCTACCTTTGCAAATCATTAGCCGCGAGGTAGGTATGAAGAGGAAATGTGATACCTCTCGCGAGAAGGTGAGGACTGCGGTTTGATATTGCAGTAACGCGGCAAAAGACATACGCAGATGCATCACTCACCATAGTCATACACGACGGGGACGACAAAAGCAACTGGGTTTGTGTACCAGATTAATATCGACGGGGCTGTGAACGAGCGTACGGGATGGATAATTGTTCAGAATGATAAGTTCTACATCAGGCTGCAGGTCGACCATGACTTTGACAGCAACCGACAAGAGAGTAGGTTAAGTAGTCCTCCAGAAGATATAAGTTGGGATATTTATCGTTCCATCATAGAACGAGTGACCGTGCGATCACGGCGCAGCTCGCCAAGCCTTGTTCCGATACTCGCTAATGAACGATATCTCGTGCAGTCGGTGTCTTGAATAATGCCTTGAACATTTGAGCATGGTAATAAGAGAGTCGTATGAATGTGTCTTCGTTAGAAAGAGAAGGGGATGTTACGGGTGGAGGAGAAACTTCGAACCCCTGTGCGAGCGCTCAAGCGCTCAGGGACGAAACATGATGGAAGGGAAACTCGAATCAACGCGCCATTTGCGCTAATTGTCGCGAGTGGGATTTCATTTTCTAAATGATGCGTCACGGAATATCGATGTAGGAGATAGCAGGCCAGCAGAGTCATACTAGTTCATGTAGACGCTGGTCCGCTCGCCTCTCTCCTTGATGACTTGTTCGCGCCAAGCCCGAGCCTCCCCTTCTCAAACCCACCTTCATCCCATTTTCGTACGGAACACATCACATCTCTTGGATCCCTTTCCGCGTCCGTTCGTCCGATGCTCAGCCGCTCTCCTTTTGCCCCGTCGATCGTGATAGGAGTCTGAGGCTTCGCGGCAACGAGTGCTTGCCACGTCGGGGAAGGCTCCGAATGTCGAACGAACAGGAGCCGTGACGGACTCACCCCAATTGAACCTGGGTAACAAAGCGTCTTGGGTCGGTTCGAATCGTTCCTTTACCGAAAAAGAGGAGCGAGGTCACAATCTGACTTTAGGCTATCGCGTGATGCCTGCCCCTGATTCGTACCATAGCAGTTCCTTGGAAACCACCCAAGTTATATGGTGGGAGTGAGCTTAGTTCTGAGCGGAGTCTCATTATGTAACTTATCGATGTCACACTCTCACCGTGACGGCCTGGCAGGTGGAGCCATCGATAACGGGTCTTCGTTCGCTTTCTACCACGAACGCGATTCCATCGGTTATCCCTCTGGGCTGCCACGGCTTACGGTTCCGATTTGGCATCCGCTGGGGGACCCGAGCAATCTATTTCGGTGGTGAGCCTGATGGCAGTCCGCTAATGACTGTGCACCACGTGTGTGCCGAGGGAGGTGGGTCGTTTCCGCCTTTCATTTGACACCCAATGACAACTGCCCAAGCTAACTATTTTTGGACGAACATAACGTTCCAACTGCCAGCACAGCACGGCACGAACGTGCATTCATATACAAGTCTACCCGAGGATGCTCTCTACCTCGACCTTTTGTTCCACGCTCCCCCAGCTAGGCATCGACCATGCCCCGCATCCTTGACGCCGGACTACTACCTCTTTACGTGGCGGACGAAAAGACAGGGCTCTTGCCGCACCGTCACCGTGTGCGCGAAGCCTCGCCGAACACCCGATCCAGACAGGAGTTGTGGCAGGGAATCGCCCTCCTCACGATCGCTTGCCTGTTCTCGGCGGGATATTTGTTGCACGGACGATGGCACAAGTGCACGCGCCAGCCGTCCGATGTCGTGGCGATCAGCGCCGACATTGGATTGCCCAAGGAAGTGCAGCAAGCGTGGGCCGCCCACTCTCCGTACTTCCCGGCTGCGGAGTATGCAGCACCGCCCGAGCGCTGCGAGGTCGTTCAGGTGAATCGTACCCGTTCCGACTCGTTTTGGTAGCTCATACAGACATGCATTGTCAAGGTCAACGTGGTAAGCAACACGCGGTCATGTCATGGTATGGGCGTGTCCTGACTGTGTAGCAGCTTCAGAGACACGGCACGCGTTTCCCCACCGACAAGAATTCGAAGCGCATACAACAGCCGTTGACGAAACTCTTGGAAGCTGGCAAGTACTCTGACAAGAGGTACCAATTCTTGAAAGGATTC
Source organism: Xanthoconium separans (assembly GCA_038089695.1). NCBI lineage: Eukaryota > Fungi > Basidiomycota > Agaricomycetes > Boletales > Boletaceae > Xanthoconium > Xanthoconium separans. The sequence continues at coordinate 17,008 of JBBPLG010000458.1, read as the reverse complement.
GAGTGGGACTTGGGTACCGACGACTTGCTTCCCCTTGGAGAGAAGGAGTGAGTCAATTTCACTTTTTGCATTCGCTCGTCTGATCATCTTGCGTTGCAGGGCGTTTGACTCTGGTTCCGAACACTATCTGCGGTACAAGCACCTGGTCAAGGAAGATCAGTTGCCTTTTGTGAGGGCATCAGATAGCGAGCGTGTCGTGGACTCGGCTGAGATATGGACACGAGGTCGACCTGTTTATGTTTTCCCTGACACAAACTGACGTCGTTTCAAGGTTTCGCTGTTGCCAGCGAGTACACTTACTTTCCGAATGTATCTGTCGTCATCTCAGAGGAGAAGGGTGTGAGTAGTAACTTTTGTTGTCCGATCGTGTTGATTGGTGCTCACGGTGATCATCAAGGCGAACAACACCTTGGACGATTCCATGTGCCCCAATGCCAAAAGCTACAAGGAACCGGCCAAGGTCTGGCGCGACCAGTTTATGCCGCCGATCGTAGAGAGAATCAACGAGGCGGTTCCAGGCGCGAAGCTGGACAACGACGATGTCGCAGAACTCATGCCTTTGTGCGCGTTCGAGACTCTCCACCACGAAATTCCGAGCCCATTTTGTGGGTTGTTCACTGCGGAGGAATGGCTGGCGCACGAGTACTATGACGATCTGCTCAAGTATTACAAAACTGGGTACGTCGACTATACTTCTGATCGGACGTTTGATTGAATTTGCGCATCCTAGGCACGGTAGCTCCCTGGGGCCAGTTCAGGGTGTCGGTTATGTCAACGAGTTGCTAGCTAGGCTGACTGGTCAGCCCGTGCGAGACGGGACACAAACGAACCAGACGCTCGACGCGTCCCCCGACACCTTCCCTCTCGACCGGACCATTTATGCCGATTTCTCGCATGACAACCAGATGGTTGCGATCTATTCGGCCATTGGACTTTTCCGTCCCGAAGAACCACCGGCCACGGACCGCCTGGACCTGACGCGTACATTTCGGATTTCGAGGATGACGCCGTTTGGCGGACGGTTGATCACGGAGAAGTTGCGGTGTGGGAATGGCGAAGCATACGTGAGGATGCTGGTCAACGACGCGGTGCAACCATTGGCGTTTTGTGGGGCAAACGACGAGGGGTTGTGTGCGTTGGACGCGTTTGTAGAGAGTCAGGCGTACGCTCGTAATAATGGGGACGGTGATTGGGAGAGATGTTTTGAATGATAGACTCTTTACTTTGGCTACGAGCGACGACTCGGATTACTTACATAATACGGGAACCAAACGAAAATGACACGTCGATACGTCGACGCCATTTTGTAACTTCAGCATCAGCATGTTGTTCGATGTCTCGGTGAGTGTCTCGAAGTTTGTCCTAAATCCGACCCCACAAAAACAAACCCAACCACTAGCGAAAACTATTCTCTCGCTCCGACCGCGTCAAAGGGACCGACTTTCACCCGACCGAGCCATGGCTGCTCACCGGTCTGTACAACGGCACGGTGCACATCTACAACCACGAGACGGGCGCGCTGGTGAAGACATTCGAAGTGTCCAACGTGCCCGTGCGCTGCGTCAAGTTCATCCCGCGCAAGAACTGGTTCGTCGCTGGGTCGGACGACTTTCAGCTGCGCGTGTTCAACTACAACACGCACGACAAGGTGGCGTCGTTCGAGGCGCATCCGGATTATATACGGTGTCTGGCGGTGCATCCGACGGCGAGCATCGTGTTGACGGGGAGCGATGATATGACGATCAAGGCTTGGGATTGGGATAAGCAATGGAAGTGCATCCAGGTACGTTTTTTTTTGAGGACGTTTTTTTTGTTCAACGTCGTCGTTGGATAGGTGTATGAAGGGCATACGCATTATATCATGAACATCACGTTCAACCCGAAAGACGCCAATACGTTCGCGTCTGCCTGTCTCGATCGGACGGTCAAAATGTGGTCTCTTGGTTCTGGGACTGCCAATTTCACGATGGACGCGCACGACAAGGGGGTCAACTATGTTGATTTCTATCCGGGGCCGGACCGGCCGTACCTAGTGACGACGGGGGACGACAAGACGATCAAGGTATGGGACTATCTAAGCAAGAGCTGCGTGCAGACGATGGAGGGGCACACGAACAATCCGTCGTTTGCCGTTTTTCATCCCAACTTGCCGATCATCGTGAGCGGGAGCGAGGACGGGACGGTCAAGATTTGGAACAGCAATACGTATCGGTTGGAGAATACGTTGAGTTATGCGTTGGAGCGGGCGTGGTGTGTGTCGTTGCGAAAGGATGCGAACGAGGTTGCGGTTGGATTTGATGAGGGTATCGTTGTCATCAAGGTGTGTCTCTCTCTTTTTTTTTTTTTCTTTCGGGCGTGTGGACGTGTTGTTGAACGGTACGATCTCTAGCTTGGTCGGGACGAGCCGACGTTTAGCATGGATCCGACTGGGAAGTTGATCTATACGCGCAATCAACTCGTTCTCTCTGCCAACGTGCAAAGTCTTGCGGACGACACGACGGCAGAAGGGAACCGGATTCCTCTGCCGATCAAGGAACTAGGCACGACGGAGATTTTTGCGACCAACTTGATTCACTCGCCCAACGGACGGTTCGTGACGGTCGTCGGTGACGGCGAGTACATCATATACACGGCGCTCGCGTGGCGGAACAAGTCGTTTGGGAACGGACTCTCGTTTGCGTGGGCAGGGGACTCGAACACGTACGCGGTGCTGGAGAGCAAGTTGAAGCTGAAGCTGTACAAGAATTTCAAGGAGCGCGGGGGTGCGGGGATGAAAGGGTCGGGGAGCTGGTCGATCGACGGGTTGCATGGGGGTCCGTTGTTGGGTGCGCGGGGCAAGGGCTTTGTGGTGTTTTGGGATTGGGAGAGCGGGGAGATTGTGCGACGGATAGACGTGGATGCTAAAAACGTGGGTTTCTTGGTTGGGGGTTTTTTTTTTGAAGTGTTTGACGGACGGACGATGTTCTAGGTGTATTGGTCGGGGTCGGGAACATTGGTAGCGATCGCGTCTGAGGAGTCGTTTTATATCCTGCGATTCGACCGGGATGCATACAATGCAAAATTGGACGAAGGGGTCGAGGTGACGGACGAGGGTGTTGAAGAAGCGTTTGATGTCGTCTCTGAGGTCTCAGATAAGCGAGTGCGGTTTCTTAGGGATGATTGGATGGCCGTCTGACGAACACTCTAGCGTCATGACTGCAAAATGGGTCGGGGATTGTTTCATCTATACCACGGTGGGCAACCGAGTCAACTACTTTGTCGGCAACGAGTCGTATACCATCAGTCCATCCGACATGTACGTACGTTCTACTCGGACAGGCGTCGTTCCCGCTGATCCTCTTTTGTAGCCCAATGTACATCCTCGGCTACATACCTGCGCACAATCGGGTGTACCTCGCGGACAAGGATATCAACGTCTATGCTTACGCGCTGTCGTTGAGCGTGGTCGAGTACCAAACGGCGGTTTTGCGTGGTGACATGGACGCTGCTGCCGAGATCCTGCCTACGCTACCCAAGGAACAGCTGAACAAGGTAGCACGGTTCCTAGAGGGTCGAGGTAAGGTCTTTCTTTGACCCTTGACGCGTTCCATTTCCTGACGCGTGTCAGACCTGAAGGAGTTGGCAATGCAAGTGACGACCGACCCGGACCACAAGTTTGATTTATCGTTGCAGCTGGACGACCTGGACGCGGCGGTGGACATCGTGCGGGGGATGCCCGAGCAGGAAGCCGAGGTCAAGTGGAAAGCGCTCGGGGATCGCGCGTTGTCGGTGTGGCGATTCGATCTGGCGCGGGAGGCGTTTGAAAGGGCGAACGATGTGAGTGCGTTGATGTTGTTGTTGCTGTCGACGGGGGATCGGGCGGGGTTGGAGCAGCTTGCTAAGAAAGCGGGTGAGTCGTGTTGGGTTTGACTGGTGGTACTGCTGTTGCTGATGAAGCGGTGGGGGACAGCGAGCCAAGGGGCGCATAATGTGGCGTTTGCGACGTGGTTGCAGTTGGGGGACGTCCAGGCGTGTGTGGACGTGTTGGTGGCGACGGGCCGGGCTCCGGAAGCGGCGTTGTTTGCGAGGACGTATGCACCGAGGTGGGTTTGTTTTGTTGGTTGTGGGGGATTGTTTTGGCTGATTGGGTTTGCGTTGGGGTACTAGTTTGGCAGCGAAGGCGGTGGACGTGTGGCGGGGGGAACTGCAAAGCAGGGGCAGGGCCAAGTTGGCTGGGTCGATTGCACATCCGGACGAGCACAAGGGGTTGTTTGAGGAGGGGTGGGATGAGGCCATTGCGCGGGAGGCTGCAGGTCAGTGAACGATGTATGTACGTATACATATAGACTCGGTACCGCAGATAAAATCATTTTGACAAGCGGTTGCAATTGTCAGACTGCACTGGCCAGGGCTGTACATATGTCCTAAGTATGTATTTCTGGACACCATGATGGCCGTGTCTTACGTCAGGTTTTCGGTGGTTGACGACCCCCGCCGGGTGTTCTTTCGTCACGTCAACCGCACTTTTTTGTCCTTCTTTTTACTGTCTTTCCTTTCACGTTCATTCTCGACGAGGTCCTCTCTTAGATGGCCTCTTCCTCAGCCAACGCCGTCAGCACCGGCGACCTCGTACATCTCGTGGCTACATCCCATGCAGCGACCGTCTACCCCTCCGACGACGCCATCCTCGCCGTCCTCAACACCCGCTTTCGCTCCGATCTTCCCTACTCTAGAATAGGTACAACTAACCTCCTCGTCATAAATCCATACAAGACTCTCGCAAACGTAAACGACATCTCTGCAAGAGAATATGAAGAACGCTGCTACAAGGAAACGAGCCTCTCCCTCGCCAGCTCTACCGTCCTACAGCCACACCCATATCAACTCGCTGCTCAAATTTACTTGCTCATGCGTCGCACGAGACATTCTCAGTCCGTCATTCCTCGGTACGTCGCTCTATTTAGATTGCTCCCTCTCTCTCTCTTTCCTGAACCCGTTGCCCTTTAGTGGTATCACCGGTTCTGGCAAGTCTTCCACGTTACGTCTCATCGTCGACCAAGTTCTCCGTCTCTCCGCCCATTCAAAGAAGGAGCTGAGAATGGCCAGCCAAGTAAAGGCGCTACACACTCTTCTCGACGCCTTTGGAAACGCAAAGACCGTCTCAAATCCAAACGCTTCCCGTCACAGTCGTTACCTCGAACTCCACTTCAACGACCGTGGCCGCATCGAGTCGGCCAAAGTCGTCCCCTTTGCCCTCGACAAGTCTAGACTCGGTCGTCTCGCCCACGAGGAACGCACTTTTCACATCTTTTATCAGTTCTTGGCCGGGGCTGCACCACAGGAGCGCGACTACTTTAACACGGAGGACCCCTCCGAATATGCCCTGTTGGCTTCCTCGGGTTGTTACCGTCTCCCCAATGGTCCATTTAGTGACGACGCCATCGCCATGGAGGAGGTGCGCACCGCCATGCGAACCCTCGGTTTCAAACCAAAGCATCTCTCCTCCATATTCACCATCCTTGTCACCATCCTCGTCTTGAGCAACATCCAGTTTACAGAGGCGGATGCCAGGGACGTGTCTGCCTCCGTCGCAAACACCCCCGTCCTCGACCACGCCGCACGTCTCCTTGGCATCTCGTCTGAGGACCTTGCCCAGGCGTTGACGAACAAGACCAACTATGTTCGCAAAGAGCTCTACACCGTCCTTCTCAACGTCGAGCAGAGCACCCTTCAGCGGGATTCCCTCATGCGGGATCTCTATGCCATCCTTTTCGCGTACGTCGTCGAGACCGCGAACCACAAGATTACGCCCTCCAATCGCGACGTTATTCCTACTACCCAACTAATCTTCTTCGACTCTCCCGGCTTTCAAACGCGCGGCCCCACAGGCACTGGTTCGATGATGTTTACGGGCACCGCACCACTCATCTCCGCCCTCGGCCAAAACGGGTTCGACGAATTTTGCATCAACTTTGCAGACGAGCTTGTACAGTCGTACCTCTTGCGCAACACGTTCGAGGACAGCGTAGGGTACAACAGTCACATGGTGGGCGATGGCATCTCTTTGCCGACCATCGCCACCGTGGACAATTCGGCTTGCGTCGAGCTGTTGCGCGGCGCTCAGTTGAGCGACCGTGCCACACGCAAACCGGGCGGCATCCTGGGCACCTTGAGCAAGGCATGCTCGTCCTACAAGTCGGGCAAAGCTGGCGACAAGAAGGCGGACGAGCTGCATCAGGATCTCGTCTCCAAATACGGTGTCCACACGTCGTTTGTCGCCAGCCCCAGTCAGGGTGGGGACAATGACAGGAATTTGTTTGGCATCAACCACTATGCCGGCAGTTGCTCGTACGACGTGTCGTCCTTTATCGAAAAAGACTCTGACATGCTGGACTCGGCCTTTGTGTCCTTGTTTCGCAACTCTTCAGATCCGTTTGTCGCAAAATTGGTCTCCGGTCCGTCGCTCTCGGTCGAGAGACACCCCAAGGACGAAAATGCGATCGTGCAGGCACAAGTCTCATCGCGTCCACTTCGTCAGCCAACACGCATCGCGTCCCCAGATGGCGCTGTTCCTATGCCAAACGAGGAACACCCACCTCTAGACCCCACCAAGATATGCACCGTCTCTACACAGCTGAACTTTACGCTCTCTGAAATCTTTGCCGCCTTTGACCGAACCCGTCCGTGGACGATCACCTGTATCCGGCCCAACGATTCCAGCTCGCCCAACTCGTTCGACAAGCGTCGCGTCAAGGCACAGATAAAGGCGCTCTTGGTCCCTGAGCTCGTCGCGCGTCGCAGCGTCGACTTTGTTACCGATCTGGAACGGCGTGCGTTCTGCGAACGCTACGTCCCGACGATGCGCGGGTCGGACACGGAGCGTATTCGACAGTGCGCTGCTTCGCACGGATGGAAGGAGGGTACGGACTACGTTGTCGGTCATCGCTCCATCTGGTTATCGTACAACGCGTGGAAGACCGTCGAGGACGGCGTCCGTGCGGCAGAGAAGGAGCAGAAACGCTTGGCGCCGGATGCCATCGAAGACGACGACAGCGCCGTCGGAGACGAAGGCACAGAGTATACCCACACCGACCAGCATGGGCCCGAGCTGCTCGACAATGAGAGCCGCGATAATCTGCTCATTGCGCGCGTGGGCAGCCGTGGGTCGAGGTATCAGGATCCCAATCAGCAGGTTCCCTATGGCGTCGGCGGGTTACCCTCGCCGAGCATGCGTACGCCGGCGTACACTGATCCTGAGGATGGGTGGGGATCGGAATGGGACAAGAAAAGCCCTGGCGGTCCGTCTCCTTTCCTGTCCAAGGAAGCTACCGCAGCAGTCCACACATCGCCCGCTGCCGTCGAAGAGTTGCCCACGAGCACTACGCGACGGTGGTGGCTCTTTTTCGTTTGGTTATTGACAGGCTTGGTCCCCTCCTTTGTGCTCCATTACATTGGGCGGATGAAACGCCCCGACATTCGGCTCGCCTGGCGGGAGAAGGTGACCATCTTCTTTCTCATCTTCCTCATGAACGCCGTCGTCATCTTTTACATTGTCGAGTTTGGTCGTCTGTTGTGTCCCGAGTTTGACAAGGTCTGGAATTTCAACGAGGTGGCGGAACACACCGGGAACACGGACTGGTGGGTCTCGGTGCAGGGCTGGGTGTACGACATGTCCAACTTTATCCACGGCGACCACAGCGATATCACCGGCTTTTCGTCCAATGCGGCCGGGGACCTCGCGGTGTTGGTGGGGCAGGATCTGACGGGGTATTTCCCGATGCCGCTCACGGTGGCGTGTCCGGGTTTGGTGACGCAAGCGACGCTGCAGCTCACGTCCAAGAACTTTACGGCGCTCGTGCCGAACGCGATTCACAAGTCGGGCGCGACGCAGCCGGCGCAGGGGACGGCGCTGGACAGCACGGATTGGTATACGTCGCGGTTTTTGCCCAAGATGCAGCAGTTTCGGAAGGGGGCGTTGGTGTGGGATCCCAAGACGGTGTATGCGCAGGGGATGGATACGACTAGTCAGCGGTGAGTGTTGGGCGTGTCGTGTTTGGTTGGGTAGCTGATCGATGTGGTTCAGGATTTGGGCCATTTGGGACGGCGGCGTGTATGACTTGACCGACTATGTGAACACGGTCTCGACGTACCAGGGCGACACGACGTACGAGTTTCTCAACACGGCCGTCGTCGACGTGTTCAGGCAGCAGGCCGGCGAGGACATCAGCAAGAACTTGAATGCGGTCATGGCGGGCCTGGACTCGCAGACGGCGTCGCAGAACGCGAACTGCATCAAGAACCGGTTTTACCTGGGCGAGGTGGATTTTCGCAAGTCGCCAAGGTGTACGGTACAGAGTTATTTGTTACTCGTGTTTACTGGCATTTTGTGTGCGTCGATCGCGCTCAAGTGTAGGTGTTTTTCTTTGCGTGTCGGAGGATTGCTCATGGGTTGGTTTGTCAGTCCTGTCTGCGTTGCAGTTGACCGGGAAGCGTTCGCCGGAGATGTTGGACAAGTTTGTGCTCTGCCAGATTCCGTGTTATACCGAAGGCGAAGACTCGCTACGTCGCACGATCGATTCGCTCGCGGCGCTGCACTACGACGATAAGCGCAAGCTGCTCTTCATCATTTGCGACGGCAATATCATCGGGAGCGGGAACGACCGGACGACGCCGAGGATCGTGTTGGACATTTTGGGCGTCGATCCCAAGGTTGATCCGGAGCCGTTGATGTTCCGATCGATCGGCGAAGGGTCGAAGCAGATCAACTATGGCAAGGTGTACTCGGGGTTGTACGAATTCGAGGGACACGTCGTTCCGTGAGTTGCGCTGTGGATCGTGTCGCGTCTTACTGACGTGCGTGTAGGTATATGGTCGTCGTCAAGGTGGGCAAGCCGACGGAACGGTCCAAGCCTGGCAATCGGGGCAAGCGTGACAGTCAGATTTTGCTCATGCGGTATATGAACCGGGTGCATTTCGATGCGCCCATGTCCCCACTGGAGCTCGAGATTTACCACCAAATGCGGAACGTGATTGGGATTGATCCGGCATTTTACGAGTATATTTTTACGGTGGATGCGGACACGGTGCGTGTTGCTTATTTTCTGTGTGTGGGGGGGGAATTGAACGGATGCGTCGTAGACGGTCACGTGCGAGTCGCTCAATCGGCTGGTCGCGTCGGCTGCGGACGATTCGAGCATCATTGGTATTTGTGGTGAAACCAAGCTAACCAACGAAGAGGGCTCGTGGTGGACGATGATTCAGGTGTACGAGTATTACATCTCGCACCATCTCTCCAAGGCGTTCGAGTCGCTGTTTGGGTCGGTGTCATGTCTGCCTGGGTGTTTCTCGCTGTACCGCGTCCGCACGGCCGACAAGGGTCGTCCGATCATCATCTCCAACCGGATCATTGAGGAATACGCCGAATGCAACGTTGACACACTGCATAAGAAGAATCTCTTTTCGCTCGGTGAAGACCGTTTCCTGACGACGCTCATGCTCAAGCATTTCCCGACGTTCAAGACGAAATTCATTCCGGACGCGGTGGCGCACACGATGGCGCCCGAGTCATGGCGGGTCTTGTTCTCGCAGCGGCGTCGGTGGATCAATTCGACGGTGCATAATTTGTTGGAGTTGGTGATTTTGCCCGAGTTGTGCGGGTTTTGTTGTTTCTCGATGCGATTTTTCGTGTTTATCGATTTGTTGGGCACGATCGTAAGTGTTTTCTTTGTTGTTTGATTGGGGGCTGACGTGTTGGCGTCGTTTTGTAGATTCTTCCGGCAACGGTCGTTTATGTGAGTTGGTGGTTCAGGTTGGCGGTGTGTGCTGACGGTTTGGATAGCTTGCTTATTTGATCGTTGCGGTCGCTACTGGGAGTAGTTCGTTGCCATTGATCTCGATCATCATGTTGGCCGTGACGTATGGGTTGCAGGTACGTCGAAGGTGTTTGGTACAGAACGTGGGTGCTGACGACTGTCGTAGGCCTTGATTTTCATCATCAAGCGCGAGTTTATGCTCGTCGGATGGATGGTCGTCTATCTTTTATCGTGCGTATGCTGTCTTTTTGGTTTCGAAGTGTTCGGATGCACTGACGTGTGTGGATTAGGTACCCGGTGTACAGTTTCTTCTTGCCGATCTATTCGTTCTGGTGCATGGACGATTTCTCGTGGGGGAATACGCGCGTCGTGATTGGCGATGGGGGGAGTAAAAAGGTGGTGATGAACGACGACGAGCGGTTTGATGAGTCGATGATTCCGCTCAAGAAGTTTAGCGGTGAGTCTTGCGTGTGTGCACGTGGATGATTGATTGAATGCTGTTACCTTTAGAGTACGAAGCGGAGACGTGGGAAGGGGTATCGCATCACTCGGACGACACGGGGATCAGTCACTTGAAGGCGCGTTCGCAGCAGCAGCAGCCGCGGTTCACGCCGTCACGCCAAGGGTCGCCGCACCCGTCGCAGCGGGGCGATTATTACCGGGACACGAACGCGGTGCACAACACGTCGATGGTGCATGTTCGGGGGACGGCGTCGCATCATAGTCTTGCCGGATCACGGCAGGGGTCGATGTATGACGGACGTCAGCCGCCGGTCATGTCGCAGTTTTTGCCGCCGATGCCGTTTGGACATGGGAGTGTGGGTGGTGGTTCCGAGTATGGTGGTACTCCAGGTGGGGCGATGATGATGATGAGTCCGCTTGGGTACCAGCACACGGGGAGCGCATATGGGATGGTGGATCCGACGGTGCGTGCGACGATGATGAGCGGTATGGGTATGGGCATGATGCACGGCAACGGGTCGCAGACAGGCGGGTTTGGGATGATGATGCAGACGCCGCCTGGCGTTGGAGGGGAGCATCGGATGTCGAGTTTGTCGATGGCGACGTCTGTGAATGCGTTTTCGCCTGGGCAGCCGAGCATGAATCCGCATCCGAGCGACGAGGAGGTTGTGGGTGCGTTGAGGGCGTATTTGGGGAGGCAGGATTTGATGAGCGTGACAAAAAAGTGAGTTTTTTTTTGTCTTGGCGTCTTGGCGTTGACTGACTGACGAACGTGACGATAGGACGGCACGGGAGGCGATGATGGCCAAGTTTCCAAGGGCGGATTTGGGAGCTAGAAGAGAGTTTTTGAACGCGTCGATTGATGCGATCTTGTCGCAGTCGTAGCGTCGGACAGAGGGTTTTTTTTCTATTCAGACGTTGATCCTTGACGCTCTTTTTTTTTTTTTTTTTGATTTTTGGACTCGAGCTCTCGCTTTAATCGCCGTCGTTTTCGTTTTTGCATGCAATACAAGTACAAGGAACGGACCTAGAACATTATTTATGACAATAATATGATCATCCATCAGTAGTTTCATGTGCGCGCAGGGAGAGGGGGCAATGAGCACAGCCTCACGACCCGGATGGTACCTTGAGCAACGACATTCAAATTGTTTTGATGCTCGTTGCACCGTGCACAGCGCCCCAGCTTTTTGGATATATACACGTTGAATCGCGACGGGTGCGTCCAATCCATTTTTTTTTGACACCCATTTCACTCATGTCTGGTGCCGCAGTCTCACAGATGCCGAAAACCAAAACTCCCGATTTCATGACGTATCCCTACCCCGACGTCGAGCACGTCATGCGTTCCGTGACCGCCCTCCCCGGTATCTCCCCCGCGAGCCAACAGTGCATCGCCAACCTGCTGTCGTACCGCGCCGTACGGACGCGCGCGCGGTTGCCTCGAGGGCAGAGTGCGGCGGTGCTCGTGCCGCTGTTCGTGGGTGGACGGTCGGGGGAGCTGTACGTCGTGTTGAGTCGACGCGCGGATGCGTTGAGGGCGTATGCGGGGGATACGGCGTTGCCGGGGGGGAAGGTGGATGGGGCGGATGGGACGGTGGAGGATGCTGCTGTACGTTTTTTTTTTTTTGTTTTTCGAGAGTGCTTGATGTGGATGTTGACGTATTGTGTGTTGATGTATTGATGGTAGCGACGGGAAGCGTTTGAAGAGGTGCGTGCGCGTCCCTTTTTGGACGGAGGGACCAGGACTTGAGGATACTACATTACATGGCGATAGATTGGACTCGTCGTGGACAAGGAACGGGTGCCGTTGTTGTGCGTGATGGAGCCGCATTTGGCAAAAGGGACGATGCTGGTGACGCCGTGCGTATCGTATCGTGTCCATGTCGATGTTGACGTGTCGCTGACGTCCCCGCTGCTTTTGTTTAGGGTGGTCGTTCTCGTGCTGGATACGTCTTTGCAGGTACGTTTCGTCTCTTTCACTACACCGTTCGTTGACGTGGACATGAACGTGCACACATGCGCCAACAGCCAAACCTCAACGCGTCTGAAGTGACGTCGATATTCGCACAGCCGTTGAGCTCGTTCTTGGCCTCGACGCCACGCTTGGCGCCGGGTCGCGCGGTCGATCCCAAGCGCCCGTTTCACACGTACGAGGATCTGCCTTGGAGCGACGGCGGTGCGCTACGGATGCACCGGTTCCTTACGGGCCGTGAACACGAGGGCGTCAAGCCCATCTATGGACTCACCGCGTCGGTCTTTTTTGTGTTTCCATGCCCGCGCAACTCTTGGGGGTAAGCTGACGCACACGCACACAGATCGATCCTCATCAAGACGGCGACGATCGGGTACGGTCGATCGCCCGAGTTCGAGGTGCAACCGCCCAACGCGCCGACGCCCGCGCAGCAAATTGCGCTTGCGCTCCTCACGCCTGCGAATCCGCTTCGGATCGCGTGCGAGCGCGAGGGCGTGGATGCGCACAAGGCGGCGGCGAAAATGTTGAGACCGCCTGTAGCGGCGAATGCGAAGCGGACGATCGAGTGGGAGAATATGGGCGCTGAGTGGAAGCGGTTGTTGGAGGGCGAGGGGGGCGGGGTTGACACTGGCGCTGGCACTCGGACTGGATCGCAGCAGACGCCGTGGGACAGGACGCCCGGGGGTCCTGTTGTACAGGAGCGCATCGAGGAGGTGAAGAAGCGCGTGCAGGCGCACATGGATGGGGATCACGACGAGGGCATGCCGGGTCTGGGTGCCAAGATCGAGGAATACACCCAGCGGGCGCGCGAGCGCCAGGCGCAGGGTGAAGATCGCGACGAGGCACGCACTGGCACGGACGCGGTTCCGGACATGGCTGAGCTCGGCGCGTTTCTCGACAAGACAAGGGACATGGTCAAGGCGCGGATGAACGAGGTCAAGGGGGACGACAGGAAGCTTGCCAAGGCGAGGAAGGCGTACCCGAAGATCTTGGAGCAGGTACGAAAGCAGCTCGACGCGGCGCGCGACGAGGACGGGGAGTTGGATCCTGAAGCGTTGTTGGCGATGATCCCCAAGGAGGGTCAGGACGGGATCCAGGATGGGATCGATGCGGGCAAGCAGGGGATCAAGCGCGGGAAGGGCGAGGTAGGTGACGGGGAGGGGAGGGATGAGGGGATAGAGAGAGGCAAGGAAGGTATGCGGAGCGGGCTGGAGGAGATGCGTAAGCATGTCGGCAAGGGCGGGGATGGGCATAACCCCGAGCAAGCCATTGGCAAGAAGCGTGATGCCAAACTGTGATACCAAGGGTTCGTCGATCGCGTTGCCATGCTCTGTCGTTTGCAAAATATTTATGGATCTCGAGATGTCTCTTTCGTACGTGCTCTCACATGTCGTGCGGTGTGATGTAGCGCTAACTTGCCATAGTATGCTCACGAATTTCATGCGTTAATGCTAGTACATGCAAAAAATGTGTAAATCACAACAGACGACATTTCAATACAACTTGTCGGGTGTATCATCCCCTGGGCATGGTCACATTGTTGACGGCAAGAGCTTCGTTTGACCATGTCTCTTCTCTGGCAGAATAAACTACAGGAATCAATCTGGAGGTGTGGCAAAATATCACGACAATGAGTGGAATGTATGGAAAAAAAAACTGCGAAATGATGATAACGACAGTAAACCGTTACTTCTTCGTCGACCCCTTTGAGTCTTTTCTCTTTATCCTGGATGACGACCTAAGACCTGTGCCAGTCTTCTTGGGTGAGGACTGGGACTGCTTGGAAGTGCTCGCGGTAGGATCTGGACCTGTCTTGGGTACGACCCTATAGCCCTCCTCATCACTTCGTCTACGCTTGTCAGGGCCCTGCTCCGCAGCTGAGTCCTCCAACGGTCTCTTGGCACCACCGGTCTTCATCTCGACATCGGGCAAGGTCGAAGTCGCCATATCTTGACCCAACTCTAACAACTCTTTGTATCTCGCCCGGCCAGCTTCAATCACGTCTTCAGACGCGCCATGACAATCCATTTCAGCAGGGATCCCATCTCGAATGTCTTTCAAGATCTCGATGAACTCGACGTGCGTGATGGGATTCGAGGGTGGGCCATCCAACGTCCACACGAAGCGTTCTCGCAATGCTAACATGCCCTGTCTGAACACGCGACCGGCGTCGTCATCACTATTCCAGTAGGAACTCATGCATTGTAAAAATGCAATCTTTGGAATATCTCTCTTGAAATGGAAGACATCCTGCCTGTCACACATATGCCGGCCGGGTGTGGCCCATCGAGGAACGCTCTCTCCAGAGTCTACAGCATCGGCAGGCATGCGAAGAAAGGGGGATGGGAAAGGGGTTGCCGAGGATATCCACTCGCGTTGTTGATAGTAAGGACCTGTACTGTTGACGCTGATAATCCAGAGGCGCCAGAACAGAGCTTCGAGGTCATGCCAGGGCTCGAAGCGAACTTTACCGTCTATCGCATTCCTTGACAATATCTCAGTTGCTGAATGGGAAAAACTACGCTGCAAAATATGTGAATTGGTGTGAAAAAGACGCTCCGACAAAGATCAATACGACACTTACAGTAATAGCTCCGGGCGCATAGCTGGGGGCACCCGGACACCGGAGCTCTGCCATACCCCAATCACCCAAGACACCAGACCGTTTAGGGTATTTATCCGCGTCTGGTTTGCCCTCGTCGTTCTTGGGCCAGTCGGGGACTGCATCTGCAGGATTCAGGGGGTTGTTGACACACAACCAAGTGTTCGCATCGCTGGGGTTGCAGTGGAGGAGACCTTTCAATAGGCCATTAAAATGCGCTGCAACAAATGCTGAATTCCCCTATTTTTCGAATGTGCTATGGAAAGCTCACCCATTGCAGCGGCCATTATGCAGTTGACGAGTTCCCGTCGACAAGAAAACCAAGTGATAGGTATTCCACAGGTCTCGGAGACGATACGGTAGTGAATGCACTGCTCGATGGATGGAGGTGGCTGAGTAAACCTTGACACAATTGTCCGGATGGAGTCTTCAGCGTCATCTTGACGGTAAGGGCTGCAAACGACCGTAGCGGCAACAAGGACAGGGATTCCACGAAGATGGGTTCCATCATCCCACCTCCGTGTACCAAAGGTTTCTATGTTGCCATGAAAGACCTTAAACTCGTCCGTCTTACTGAAAATCCTTTCTTCGTCAGCCGACAAATCCCTGGCAGTATTTCGAATGTATGCAGCATAGTTGTCAACGTCATTGGATCCAGGAGAAAGGAGGAAAGTCTCTTTGAGTGCATAGAAACGTCCTTCTTTGTCCTTGCAGACTGCCACTTTAGTACCCTCTCCTGTCATGCCATAATTGCTGTGACACATCTGATTGGCAACATAAAGGTCGTAACAAGACTCGTTGCCAGATTGCCCCTGCACAGAAACACAGTAAGCAGGGCCATGTGGGCCTATGGAGGCAGTAAAGGAGGGGTCGAATCCGAGAACCGGGCTAACGCCAGAAGATAAGGCAAGAATTGTCTTGATGAAGAGCTTGGGTGATTCGTCAATGTTGATGTGTATGGAGTAGTAAGAAATGCCGCGAGCATGGAGAATGAGGGCGAGCTGGTGGTCACAGAAAATTGCCCCAAGGAAGAAACTACGATTAATTTGGCAATTTGTCGCATCACCAGCCAATTGTGCCAAGGCTTCCAAGATACTCGGATCATCGGCGCTGTCCTTGACTCCACAATATGTCAAGACAGAGCTGGAACTGGGGGTCTTACGACCTTTTGGAACTAAAATGACGCCCGGTTTGCAAGTGCCTTCAATAAGGTTTACGTCGTTGGAACGCCATTCATAGGACCTTAGCGGAGAAAACGAGTGCGTGGCACGACCACGACAGGTTTCCATACTGATTTGACGAAAAGTTTTGCCTCAACACAATCCTCGTAAATGGCGTCTATAACTTTGGCATTGAACTCGTCGAAAGATATGGCTGAAGAGCAGAATTCTTCGAGAGGATAGCCGAAATGAATGTTCGCGGTACCCATCGATTGCAAAGTGCGATCGAGCGAAACGTCTCCCTGCTATCAGACAGAGGCGTTCAACTTGAAGTTCAAAAGCTATTCTCACGTGATGACATGAGCAAGGACGTGACCTCGTACACATCATGTCCCCTTCCCCCATTCTCCGACATGTACCAAAAGCATCTCCCCCGAAATCCAAGTGGTCGTGGATGTGTCATGACGACAAAACCGACGCTCAGTTCACTCCACGCGAAAGGAACTCGCAGAAATGGTGCGCATGACGCGCTATCTCTGCTTTCCCGTAAAATGACCCGTGCGCCTTTTCCTTAGGTGCTAAGGCTCACCGCCGCTGTCGGACATAACCCAGACCAGTTCCCACACCAGCGAGATCTACTGCTGCATCATTTTGACGAACAACGCCTACGGTGGAACTCAGAGAAGGATGGCTGGCCGAGGCTCTCCTTGCATAGCGAGCCGAGAACCGATTCAACCACGAGCGAGACGAGGTGAGTCACCGTTTTCTAGCTTGCACTCCAGTCTCGCTGGCCGTGAGTTCGTCGTCCAAACTCTCCCTAATCGTATTAGTTACGTCTAACAACGTCGACAGGATTTTGTCCCACAGATGGCCCCTTGGACAACAACAACGTAGTATGTACATACCTCGTCGCAACTCAGATTTTATGACGTATCCCTATCCCAACGTCACAGTCGAGCTGACTGCCCTGCCCGGGATCTCCCACAAACCAACAGTGCATCCTCAACCTGCTGTCCTC
>JBBPLG010000457.1:0-21206 GCA_038089695.1 Xanthoconium separans | reverse complement strand
AGTTCGGCTTCTTTATGGGCGACATGCTCGTCGCGTTCGTGATCAACCCGGCGCACGACGACAAGGACAAGGTGCGACGGGCAAAGGCGATGAAGAGACTCGTCACGATCAGCACGACGCTGGTGTATCGGGCTGCGTTGGGCGACGGGCTGACGGACGCGAGTATTGGGATCCCAAGGTGCTCGTCAAGTTTTCGCATGCGGGCGGCCTGTCAGCGGTGTTCGAGGACCGGGTCAGTCGAACTCAAACACACTCTTTTATCCCGGACGCGCCTGACAGACAATATTATCCTCGTCGTCAAAAAAACAAGGCCGAGAGCACGTGTAAAGACGGCGCATGCAAGACGGCCAAGGAGACTCTCCCCGAAAAAGTCTGGGCACATCCACCCCCCGAATCGCTCGACGCTCCTGGGCAACATGCGCGGTCTCATCAGCAAGCTCGAGAGGGAAGGTGACGACCTCGCAGTTTGTTTTTTTTTAAATAGATCCTGCCCGCGCGTTTTGCTTACCCCCACCCCACAAGGAAACCTCCCGTCTTTGCGACCATCATGCACCAGATCTACACGCGATACGACCTCGATCCGTTCGAGCGCGCAAGCCGCCTCTCGAATCACGAGATCATATTCTACACTCTCTAAGCAAGCGACCGCACAAAGCTCCAGTCGGCGGCAGAGTGGCTACGGCATGTCGGTGGGACCTGCTCTCGGCGGAGTTTCATGGATGTCAATATGCGGGGTGCCCGGAGACGAGCGCTTTGATGAAGCTCAAGGCGCAACGCGTACGCGGGAAAAGAGACCCAGTGGTCGAAGACCGACCGTTCCAGTGGGGAGGGGCTAGCAAAGCATGTACACGGTGAGTTCGAATGCCTTTGTTCATTGGCGCCTTTCTAACTCTGTGGCCGTTTTAGCTGCAAGGCAGTCTCATACTGTGGAACGAGCTGCCAAAAAGCAGATTGGAAGAGGCACAGGTCCGATTGTGAAAAGGAAGCAGCGAAGAATAAATTTAGGTTGACACGTCGATATCTGCCCAGCAATCTCAGAATGTTGCTTGCGTTGAACAAAATGAAACCACAATTACAGGGGTAGTTATATTCTCATCGCGAACAAGATAAAAATGCATGGCAGCGTCCGTCATGAGGCGTTTTCGTCATCATAAAAGGATTTGCGGCAAGGAAACGCCAACAATGAAATCAAGAAAAAAAAATGCATGCACCCTCCCTCATACCTTGGCTTCCCGGTCCTCCACCCAATGCGTCGGCATCGGCACGCTCGGGCCATCATAATCAGAGAACGGGTCGTCCCCCTTGGCATGCTTGTCAGTTGACAGATACGACTCACGCTTGTATTCCGGTGGCTTGTTGTCGGTGGGAGGAGGACCTGGGGGTGGTAGGTAGACTGGGGTGTAAGAAGTCCCGTCATACGCTGGACTGTAATAGTTGGGATGGCCATCCTGGCGTGATTGGTTGGACGGCAAGCGGGATGCGTTGGCGGGGCTGGAGGGATGTGGTGCTTGTCGGAAGTATGCGAATGCGACGGCCGTGAATAGTAATCCAAGGGCTGGTCCAGGGATGGTGAGATCATCGTGGACACTTGAAGTATAAAGGAAAACGCCGCTTACCGATCTCGATAAGAACCGTTACAATTTCCGCCCAGGAATCATGACTCCACGCATCATTGCAGTCTGGCATGTGTTACATCATTGCGGGAGTAAAGTGCATACCAAGAACTTACATTGCGCAGCTGCGGTGGGGTTGAGATCGGACGGCGGATCTGAACCCCAGATCCCAAACACCTGGATCGAGAAAATCAGCAACGGAGAGGGAAAAAAATTAGTCTAAACACCAACAGAGCCAATGGATCCATTCTCTGCAAGGAGCTTGCATTCATCAATCAACTCGGACTAGCGTGACAGTGAGCAACGACAACGAAAAACATCGACGGAAACCAACATGCCTTGAACGCAAAGTGAACGACGACCCTCATGATCCCGACACCAACGACAAGCAGTGTACTCAGTGCACACAGGAAAGCATAGATTTTGATCAGTGTAAACCGTTGCTGGAACCGCCACGATGAGTCACATTCCCAGCAACTAGTCCGAGACTTACCAATGCCGCAGCGACAACCCCAAACACTTGGAATCCGCATGCGACCGCAAACATCACTCCTTGCGCAATCGCCAACGGAGCAAGCTTGGGGAAATTATCTAACCACACAACGTGTTAGTACGAGCACGCGAATGCAGCGTGCGACGTACCATTGTGGGCAAGGGTGAGCTCCTTGAAGGAAGCCACCTAGAAAGAAATGGTGGGTCAATATGGGCACGAATTTGAACACTTCATCGATGACATACAGTCCTAGGGAGGAATGAGTATTTGGCGTGGTTGGACTCGAGTTAGACGCCTACCATGCTAGGGTCCAGATGGCCGTGATAACAGCCACTACGCTGGACGATGAGTGCACATCCTCGTAAACATAGACGACAAAACGAACTTGCAATGACAATAGGCCGAAGACTTCGCCCATAGACCCGCGACATAAAGCGATATGCGGGTGGCGCATCTATAGTAATCCAGTTAGTATCGAATGAACATATGTGTGTGTAAAGCACTCGCCAGTTGGAAGTCCTCTCTTGAACGGCATCGATGAAATTATTGTACGTGAGTGAAACAGAAAGTGTCGTCGTTAAATATGTAGCGAGTCGGTGAAACAAGATGAAGGCAATCCGCGTCTGCCCGGCCGCAGCTGAGAAGAGGCAGCGCAGCACAGGTTTTGTCGGCCGCCGTCATCATGTCCCACGCAATCAGACCTAGCCTCATGGCTATGCATCCTAGAATATCCTAGAAAAATCAACAATCTATAGAAATGAAATGAAACGTCTAGTACTGGAACATGAAGATAGAAGTCCTGTGTCTACGTCGCAACGATAGCAATGACTTTGAACGAAGGCACCGCCTGTCCTTCCTCGCCCAGCACCACGCAATCCACAAAGTGACTTCCGCGCGTCACAAAATGATCAATTATTCCAAGCCTGCACCATGTCAGCATACCCAGCTAAAAAGAAAGAACGCAATCCACGTACGTAGGCTCGGGCTCGAGGACGTTGCCCGCATTCTCGATAATCACAGCCCCTCGCACGTTGTCGTCCACCCAACATTGCAACTGGCTGCCCTCCCCGATGGTGTTGATCGGCTCTTTGATATAATAGATCCCCACGTCGCCCGCACCAACCTTAATCGGCACGCGCAACGTACTGAGTGGCATCCAACTGTGCCAATAATACTCGGCCGTCAACAACGGCGACGTGGCCAGGTCGGGATGTGCCACATGCCATCCTGAGCCGTGGAACAGCGACGACGGCACGGGGTTCACCAGATCGTTGGCAGAGGCACAGTACGGCGCTGGCTCCTCGAATGGCAGAGGTGCATCTGGTCGTGTGTTGATACGGACAGGCGGAATGCGCAACTCGGGCGGGACGGGTTGGCTACCTGGAGCAGGAGCTTGTGCGGGCTTCTTCTCAGGGGCAGCGTTCTCGTCCGCGGCCTTGGGCGGCTCAGGTGGTGCGCCGCCTTTTCGAGCACCCACACCACCGAAAAGGTGCGTGTCCCCAGTGTAACCCGGAAGCACAAGGGGAAATGTCTCGTATGAATGACCGCCAGCTGTCGCCCATGCAGCGCAAACTTGAGACTGGAAGTAAGAAATCAGGACATCTGCGAGGAGCACATGACCTTCTTCATTTGCGAGGACTGGATCGGCATAGTAGGGCTTGATAAGCTCGGGGTCGGTCATGTACGTAGGGTATAAAATGGGTTTCACACTACGAAACCGTAATTATGGTCTCTTCCAAACCTGTGACAAAGAGGACATACCTGACATGGGGAACGTCATAGAATTGCGCGACAATGTTATGCCAATGATCGGGTCCGGCAAAACCATAATCACTATGGACTTCCGAGCTAAAGTGGCCGAGGATGACGACGGCAGGCTGCTCGGGTCTATCAAGCAACGAGCGCACAAGAAGTTCAAAGTATTCCATCGATTCTTGGTCGCTGACAAGAGACGGGTAAACGACACGTGTATCCGGTTCGAATGCCACGTTGCACATACCCTGGATCATCGACATCGAATTCCACTACCACGAGGTCGGTGCTCTCGGGCATGTGATGTGCGCTGCAAAAACCAAAATACCCCGAATCTGTCCGACGCATAGCCCCGTTGGTGAGCTCAGAAGCAGGATGTGGAAATACGCTGAGCCACCACTGGAAGAAAAGAGAGGGATAACACTGGGGAGATAGTGGGTCGTCGCCGGCGCCATGACATGCCGACACTTGCCGACAAAGACGGTTCAGTCGACGACCAGAAACGAGACGTTGCTAGACTCACCAGAACCGCCCACCACACTCATCGTAATCGGCTGGCCCAGTAACGCCTTCTGAATCACCCTGTGCACCCGCCCTCCGCTCCCGAGGTGCAGTCGGCTCTGAGCGAGGGTCGTTGGGCTGTATTTTTCCGCAATGTCATCCCCAGGTCCAAACACAGGGCAGAAGGGGAACGGATTGCTTGACGAATCCTTGTCCGAGCTGTTGGCCCTAAAATAATTGGCCGAGTGAAGGTAGTTTATTGGCACGAGTCCGGCGGTGCTGAGTTGATGGGGTTGGCGATGAAACGAGAGGACGCGAGATATGACTACGAGGGACAATAAGGCGAGCAGGAGAGCCCATATTCGATTAGGTACGCCAAAAGTACGCCGGTGCCATCGTGAACGCATCATCTGGTCGACGTTCTTCCCGGTGAGACGGTGCTGTGACGGGACGGATATGCTACAGTGAGCGAGACCCCTGGCTAAGGCTGAGCGTCGTTGCATCTGTCACCCAAAGGCGAAACACCTCGTGTGGCTGGTTTTGGTTGCGAAGTAGGACGAGATAAATCCGCAATCGGCTCAACCGCGGCGCCGGCGACGATCAGCTAGCGCGAAAAAAAAGTCCGTTCAGACGCCACTTGCTCCACTTCGAAAAAAGAAGACAGCTCAAACACCGCCAAGGCACAATTCTGACGTGGCTCAATGTCAGGCTGGATCGTCGAGGACAAAATGGACTCTGTGGGAGTCGAACCCACGACCTCATGCAATCATCCTTGCGAAGCATGCGCGCTACCAACTGTGCCAAAAGCCCCGCACTTTCTCCAACCTCGAGTGCAAATCCCTGGAAGATCAATTCAATCCTTTGGATCGATGAAATGACAACAGACATAGATCTAAGCAAACCTCTATAATAAATTACTCATAGTCCATCCATCAACCTCTGGTGCTTCACTTTCACCACCTCGCTGCTCTGCGAGCGATTGGGCATCGCTTCCCATATAGGATCCACGTCAGGACCATCAATATCACCTGCGCCATCCCATCCCCAGCACCATACTTGAAGAACGCGAGCGCAGTCAGTCTTCAGATACCGCGTTGCGCGAAAGTACTCACCATGTGAAGGTCCCGGCACAAACTCTATCTCTTCCCCTTCCTCTGGGGTAAAAAGTCTGTCATGGGGACCAAACCACGACCGGTCTTGGGGATCCGTGCGTGGATTGTCAGGGAGACCTCCGAGGCGGGCGTATCCGCGGATAGCAGTCAGATTCCGTCTTTGAGGATGTATAATGTCAAACACTCTCTGTACGCAAAGAGCTTTTAAGTAATCACAAACCACCTAGTTCGAGTTCGTGTGCCCACCTTGTCATATGCCAACTTGACTCTAGGCACCATGAGGATTCGACCATAGCCAGCCTCCCAGTAGTCATTACAGATGAGACTACACTCGGATGCCGAGCACTCGTTCTCCGCCAGTTTCGCCATACGGAAGCGGACTTGCGGCGGGGTATAGAATGGCGCAGGGTCGAGCACGGCAACACCATTCCAGCATGCCTGCACCTGCACAGGAAGATGCATCTGGAAACGTTCAGATGAATGAGCGTCATGAAAAATGGCCTCGAAAGGTGCATTTTCCAATGCTGTGCCGTTGATATCGCGAGACACCCAATTGTCATAAAAGACGGGCGAGCCCTAGGAACCATCACCAGGGTCAGACAAGGAACATTGGAATATGAAAACGTTCGAGAAACCCACGAGTTCTTGATGATACATGTAGTCTGCGGCGCAAGTGATACCCGCATTCTGTCGCCGGCTTTGCCAGATAAGTTCGAGTATGTCGTCCACGCATGGTAAAATGTCGTTCATGAAGATAATGGTATCGAAATATTCGTTGCGGGAATCTCTGAGCTCGTATAGTGGGTTGAATGCCTGGTTGCGAACCTCTGCAAGGTATTCGATACGATGGTTAAATGCGCCTCTCGTCCTAGTTGACGTCCGAATCGTCACCCTCAAACCGACGCTCTTGGTGAGCGCGCCGAAGATACGAAGCAGTGCCTTGGTCTGGTCCGAGGATCCGTTTTCATAAATGGAGACATACACGTTGTGGTATCCTAGTATCGCCGAGACCCGAAAGAGAGTTGCGAATAGATCAGGGATGACATCGAACGAATTATACAAATTGATGGCGAAGAAGTACTTGTGTTCTTTTGTGGGAGTAAGGTGGACGTGTTGGGTATCACTGAAGCCAGGAAAGTCGAACGAGGACAACCAAGATGTCTGCGAAGCAGGCTGGAACCCTACAAGTGACTTGTAGCGTTCCCGAACTTGTTGGGCGTACAGAGGTTGGGAGTGGCGCGTGCATTCCGCCGTGTGGTGAGGTGAAAGTGTGGAGAGCAGTTCAAGTACCCGACGACGCTGGTCGACGGTCGGTGGGGTGAGGCGCTTCAGCGAGGACAAGCGTGGAACGTATATAGGTCTGTCTGGGGCGAGAAACTTGATTTTGAGGGTCAGGGAGGGCTTGGGAACCGAATAGACATTCGTATCAAACTAGACACGTACGCTGGAAGGCAATGCGCGGCCAATGAGCAACCCGAGTAATAGTCCCACTAGGAGCGCCAATGGAGTCGGGACTCGTCTCAGCTGCAACCAGAATGATTTGCCATTCATTGAGTCGTCGACCTGAGGTAACTTTTGATCGAGGCCGTGTTCAAATTTTCAAATTCCCTGGTTGGTTATGTGTGCCGACGTGAGGCGAGTAATCAATGAACAGCAGTAGGTTTGGGCCAGCCGAGGGCAAGGTAAGAGCAAGTCGCAAGAAAGAAAAGTTTGCTGTTAGTTCGCAGATAGGTACAACAGATGAGCTGATAGCCTACTACAGACACCCGAGTTACACGCGGTTACACGTCACCGTTGCGGCCTTTGAACGGATCCGAGCTCGCGATAGTCGGGTGTTTCATCGAGCTCACTCAGTGCCCCAGCCCGAGTCATGGTTGGTGAAAAAAGGCTCAGGCAGGGGGATCAATCGATCATATCTCAGGCGAGGCAATCTATGATAATTGCTTCCAAGTAACAAGAACGTCCAAGTGTGGTTCTCTTCCCGAGAAGGTGAATAGCATTACATCGAAGTTCAAGGGATAAAGGATCATCGTAGTCCGAAAGATCGCTTGCAGAGCGCATCAAGACCGCAGGGTGGAAACATCACCGGAAATGCAGTGATGGATGCTATTGGTCGGTGACACGCCGCTCGGAGTCAAAGTGATGCACTGCGAGAAATCTTAGGTGTCAAGGTCGCGTAAGTCGGGCTACATGTAATATGGGTGTTAGGGGAGTCCGGAGACAAACAAGGGATGAAAACGCACTGGAAATGCTGGGAATCCATCCCTGAGTAGTAGAACTAGAAGAGATAATATCAAGAATCGCGAAACGCATTGTATCGAGCGGGCATTCCATTCCAGCTTGGAAACGATGCACCCATTATAACTGTCGAGGGACACAGAACAACCATTCATCCTACCCGTGGTGAGTGTAACCAGTCAGTACTAGTGTCCGTTGCTTTCTATAGGAGGTCTCGATATCCCAAAAATGGTTTTCGGTAGTTGCCGATAAACTGTATCGTAGATTTTCAGCCACAAACCTTATTCTTCCTTGCTGCCACAATACAAACACGTTCGACCGACATCGACATCCTTGAGACATGGTATGTAACCCGCTCCTGTTTATTACCGTTCTCACAAGTTTTACAGGCCCGAACAAAAGGCGGAAAAGTACGTCTACACAATGACCAGAGCTGATCTATCGCACTGATCCCGATCCAGACCACCAAGCGTACTGCCCTCCAAGACGTCGTGACGCGCGAGTACACGATCCACTTGCACAAGCGCGTGCATGGTCGCTCGTTCAAAAAACGTGCCCCATGGGCCGTCAAATCCGTGGTCGAGTTCGCCAGAAAGTCGATGGGCACCAAGGACGTTCGGCTTGACCCCAAGCTTAACCAGGCTTTATGGGCTCAAGGCATCAAATCTGTTCCTCACCGGATACGCGTCAAGTTGGAGCGTGAGTATCTCCTGTCCTTGTCTCCTGGCTCACCTTATGCATGTTTCAGGCAAACGTAACGACGAGGAGAATGCAAAAGAGAAGCTTTTTACGTATGCTAGCCACGTTGAGGTTACCACCTTCAAGGCAAGCTCCTCACCTCGCCGTGTAATTTACATTGCTGATCTTGTTGTCAGGGCCTCCAAACGACCGTCGTCGATGTAGAGTAAAGGCAGCCTCTATGGAGAATTTCCTTTGCATCCATGTACTCAGCTCCTTTATGATATTTTCATGCGCCGCGCATGGCTACGATATATGTCACAAGCCAAACCTGACCTGACCTCACGTCCGAGTTCTATTGCCACAGTTAATCAATAATCATCCCATGCAATGGAAAGTCAACTACACCGCTCATCTTCACTTCTTCCCAGGAAGCGCAACCGTAAGCCATGGGTATTGATTCCATTGCTTCTTCATTTCTGCTTCCCACCTTGCCTTTAAACGCGATGTGCACTGAACGTTGACTCCCAATGATGTCACCAAGGTCCGATATGCGCTACGGCATTCATCTCTTGCGACCGTATCCGTAATTTGGTGTTGCGACACGATTTGCAGAAAGACGAGCCAGCAGGTTGGTAGTGGATTACGAATAAAATGAACCCTCGAACTGGTACCCTTCGATGATGTTTCCAACAGGACAGCTGATGATGCACTTATACATTGAAAGTGTGACGCTCAATTGGTTCTATCATCACATTTATTCTGATCAACCATACATACATTCAGCGTTGAAGAAACTTCATAATCGTAAGCGAAGGAGAGTTCCCGTCCGTCCTCACCTCTCTCCAAGAAGCGAAACCAAAAGCAGTAGGTATTTGATCCCATACCTGCTTCATCTCTGCTTCGTGCCTCCCCTTCAAAGTTGGCAAGCAAACGCGGCAGAACATACTGTCCCATTGAAGGTTCCAAGGTCTGATGGGGGATGCGGCGTCCGTCTCTTGCGCCAACATCCGAAGTGTCTGAGCCAGGCAAACCGGGTGGTCACAGACGGGAGAACTACACAAAGTTTTTACCAGCTGCGGCCGATACCTTTCGAGTACGTGCTTCATCCGGACAGACGACCGCAGGTTGGCTGGGGACAATGAGTAAAATGAACCCTTGTGCGCGTAACCGTCGAGGATATCTCCCAGAGAACAGCCAATGATGGCTTGATACGTGGCAAGCGGGAGAGGGGTCATCAGTTCCTTCTCCTGCAAGAGGTTCAAGAGCTGAAAATGGTGTGGATCGCTGTCGCTGAGCAGGACTGCCGGAAATAGGTCCGGCAGCGTGACGGACGCACTGCTGAGCGCGGTGGGGTCGACAGCATAGCACAGCCTTGCTTTGCCTTCCTTAAGGAGCGCCGGGATCTCGTATTTTTCTCCTAGACGCAGAAATGCGGTGATGATGGAAAGGGGCATCTTCTCATAGTACAGTGAGGGGAAGCTGTGACAGAATGGTGAGCGATGGCATGTGTACCCATCGTCTTCCTACTGACCTTCTGTCGTATAACGCTTGCAGCACAATCTGGACGTCGGTGGCGGCGTCCTGGAGGTGTATGACAGGACAATGATCGACGAGGTCTGTCTCTGCTTCTGGGGAATGAGGACAAGTAAACATGTCCTTGAACACCTCGGAATGGGCGCTCAATACGCTACGACGGACGCGAAAGTATTTTCCTTCTGCGGCAAGGACGATATTTCCGTCGTCCTTCCATGGTTCAAGGCGATCTATGGTCGTTTGGGCTGTGTGTGGTGGCGTAGCCATGGCGAGAAGAATTAGGGGTAACCGTAAGTCAAATTCCATTGTGACTCCCCATTTTGGGAATACAAGCACGTCCGAAGCTTTCAGTCGCTCCCGCCACTCGGATGGTCCGCCAGGAAAGTTGTCAAGAATCAAACCCAAATGTCGTCTGTATCTGGTTCCACGCGTCGGGTCGGACTCCGAGTTGTGCGCCTTGAGATCGAAGATGTCAGTCGTCGCGTAAGGCGATGACGACCAGATGATGCGTACGCATGGAAAGTGGTGCATGAGCAAGACGAATTCGGACTGGATCGAGGGCGGGGCTCGGTCGGACTCGATAGATATATTGGCCATCTTGGATGGGTGCTTGGAAAAGTATTTGACGACGTCTTGGTCGTTTCTGACCGCCTGAATGTGACAGTTGGCATGCGTAGGCAGAGACGGATGAAAGAAATTTTATTGATAGCTTGCATACGTTGAGTTAACAGATATGTAGATGCACAAAACGACTTACAACCGCCCACTATTGAAATCCGAAATTGAGTGGGATGCGCTTCCGCTGGACACAAATATCCGGTGTAAGAATGGAATTCTTGTCAGATTTGCTGGGATGACCAAGATCCGTGGGGTAACGAAGAGTCGACCGGAATTCGCCTCAAACGCCAGTCGACTTTGTTGCGACTGTCAAGAACGGTGACAACATTCCTAGGAAGCCTCTTTCGCCACGTCCGGCTGTCTCCGAGCTTGGGAAATGATTATATAATAACTGTACAGTTCATCCGCTTACTGATTGACATCAGGTCTAACGTGCCGCATCATCATCAACATGGGAAAGGGTGCGTCGTGCGTCGTCGTATTCCACCAAACAGTCTTGCTCATTTACATGGCTGGGTAGTTCACGGATCTCTTGCTCGTGCAGGCAAGGTCAAATCACAAACACCAAAGGTTGAAAAGCAGGAAAAGAAAAAGACCCCAAAGGGTCGTGCCAAGAAGCGCATGCTCTACAACCGCAGGTACGCCAGAATTCAACATCCATACCGGGAGGTCTCTGATGGTGCGGTAGATTCGTGAACGTCACCACCCTCCCTGGCGGCAAGCGGAGAATGTGCGTCTTGCTTTATTGATTCCCAAATCTGTTCTCGGTCGACTTCTGACTGCTCTCTAGGAACCCCAACCCAGAGAAATAGTGCATGGCTATACGTACCTGTAGATTTTGTGCAGCACGAGTTGTTATATGATAGCAGATTTTCTTTATTGTCGTGCACAACCTATAATCGTGCACGACCGACGTAGTTTCGACGAGGATAGGATGACGACCCTGCCACCACCACCGCCGGAGCGGCAACAGCGACGTTCCATGCGCCTTATCGCCGCCACCACCACCACCACTAGGAGGACGAGGACGAGTCCGGCGACATGCGACGACGTGCTTCACGCCACCACCACCCCTTACGGCCATCAGGAAGAACGAGGACGAAGGCGGAGACACGACGACACGACGAATCCGCCTCTCTCACTCCCCAGGTTCGGATAGCGCTTCCTGCTGCCCTCCGCATTCCCGCATGTCAGTCCCAGTCCTTACGGGTCACGCTAGCTGCTATCATTTGTACTGTACTATTGCTTTACAAATGTATTGTCGTTTTCCTCTCAAGCTACTGCCCAAGAATGCCTTTCACCGCCCGTTCACCGCCGCCGTCCAACTGGATGATGATACCCCTGAGAGGAGTTCATCATCAAATGGACTTTTGCTGTTTACCACCATCATGCAGGAAGTAGCAGCAGAACTGGACCGCCTCGAGCCGTGGCTGGAAGATGGCAACATTATCCTCGTTGTCCAGGAAAAATACTTCCGTGTCCATCGCAGCGTCCTCAGTATCTACTCTGAAATATTCCGAGATATGTTTTCTGTCTCACCCTCTTTTGACGCAGAGGAAGAAATGATCGACGGTTGTCCTGTAGTACATCTCCAGGACGCAGTCGCCGATGTAGAAATTATGCTCAAAGCTTTGTATGACAGGAGGTACTTGACATCTGAGATTACTCTTACCGAATGACGCTGACCAAGGGTCATGGTAGCTACATATTTTTCCCAGAAACCCTCATGCCAATTGCCGTCCTGTCAGCATTCCTGCGTCTGGGTAAAAAGTATGTTATACAACAACTCTTCGAGGAGGCAGAAAGACGGCTATCATTTGGTATCCCCCCATTAGCACAGGCATCCGCCATATCTTCTGCGGGGAACGTGATCTTGTTCCCTCGAATTAGCGGAACTGACCCATTCAATTTCATGGTCATGAACCTTGCGAGCGAAGTCGGGCTCATCTCGATAGCGCTGGTCGCTGCATTCTATTGCTGCGTTACATGTCCCGCATCATCCATCGTAGACGGCTATGACTATGACGGCATTCGGTGTGTTCTGTCGGCTGCCAATCAACGTTACTGTTTTCTCGTCCAACGCTATCTTGCAGACGTCGAGAGACAGCTATTTCAATCTCTCGCTTACCCATCACAGGACTGCATCTATGGTTCATCTGCCACGAATCCTTGCAACTCTGGATTGCTTTCCAACCTTCGTTCTATGCAATGTCTCCGATGTCCTTTCATGCTGTGGATGAATATCTGGGATAACGGTCTCTGTGTTGTGTGCAGGACTGAGCTAAGGAGAAAGCATGAAGAAGCGAGGACGCGATTGTGGAAGAATCTACCTGTCGATTTGGGTCTTGGTCGGTGGGAAGACATTGACAAGGATGCAGAAATCACTTAGGATATGTGGCTTTCATCCGTTATTGGCGCGCACTGTGGTATGTACCTGATCCCATTCTCTTTGTAAGCCAACCAACCACGCGAAGTTGGCAACACGTCGGAGATGTGTTGCCGGAATCTGCCGAGTCGGGCTCCGGCTCAATAACGCACTCCGATCCTTTTTCAAGTTTTTGCGCCGATGACCACTGAAGTTGGCAGTGAGGTGCCCTCCATAGTTCAGGAGACATCAGAAGATCGTCTCGATCCATGGATCGAAGACGGAAATATCGTCCTCGCTGCCCAAGGGAAACACTTTCGGGTTCATCGCAGCATCCTCACCTCTTATTCCACAGTCCTCAAAGATATGTTTGACTGCATCGAGCCTGGGGACGGCGGAGGGAATTCGAACTCTGGAGAGCTCATTGAAGGATGTCCTGTCGTTAACCTCCATGATGCGGCTACCGACCTTCAAATCATACTCAAAGCCATGTACGACAGGAGGTGAGTCACGATACGTGAACGTCATACTGTCGGCACGTAGCTGATGAAAACACCCTTACAATAGTTACCCCCTTCCGTACTACGAAAAAGTACCACTTTCCACCGTCTCTGTATTCTTACGCTTGGGGGAAAAGTATGACATCGAACGGCTCATACACGAAGCGAAGGCACGCTTGGTTTGCGCATTTGAACCCAACGTCGCCAGGAGAATATCCTCGTCCAACACTTTGTCGTTATTCCAAGGCATCACCGACGGTGATCCGCACAACTTTTTGGTGATGAATCTCTTGCGCGACATGGATCTCAAATCACCTCTCCCGTTGACCATGTACCAATGCGCCATCTCCTGCCCCGTGGCCTCCATCGTCAACGGTTACGAATTCCAGGGTTCCCACTATTCGTTATCCCACGCGAACCTACAATCGTGGATCCTCATGAAAAGCATCCTCGAAGAGTTTCAAATCAAGCTCGCACAGTCTCTGCGCGTGTCCAACAATTGTGTCATTCAATCGAGATGTGCGTTGCACCTGTATCGAATCTGGTCCGACGACGTGACCGCCAAACAGCCGTTTGGCCATTGGCGGCAGGAGTGGAGCACATTGTTTTGCATTGCCTGCAAGACGGGTTTGCAAATGTGCCGGAACGCGGAGATTCAGAAGGCGTGGAGACAGATACCGACGGCGTTTGGGTTTGATTCTTGGGTGGGAGTAGTAAAGGATGACATTGACAACTTTCCTAGTAGACCATCCGAGTGGCGGGAACGATTGAAAGGTCTCGTAACATTTCCACAGTAGTATACAAACAATTCTCGGATGTTCTGCCATTGTCGAACCTTGTTTTGGGCTGGGCACCATCTCACCGTGACTACATCATCACCCACAACCGAGACCAGTACTATAGATCATGAAAAGATGGCGGAAACGTCGTCATTGTCCATTCCGGGTTGCCCAAGAATATGACTGCTTGTCCGAGTCCTCATTCCCTCAAAGCGGAGACAAAAATCATCGACCCCTGTCCTGTCATATACCTTAAGGATGCCATCACTGACGTTCAGATCGTGCTGAAAGCTTGTACAACAGAAAGTCAGTAACAACATCGCGAATAAAGGTTTCCCTTGCTCATAATGAGCTCTTGTCGCAGCTACCCCTCGCCACCACGGCAAAATGCCCTTTGACTTTGTATCTGCATTTCTGCGCCTAGGAAAAAAAAAAGAGATTCCGGCGTTCGTCGAGGAGGCCAAAGTAAAGCTGGGCTTGGAGACATCATCGATGAGGGCTAGTATCCCTGCCAACCTGTGATCACTTATGAGGGTGAAAGACGTGCTCAAAAAGCATCCACTGCGGCTCGCGAAAACGTTGACTCCCTCGTCTCTCTGCAGATCGTATTTGAATTGCAAAGCCAAATTGCATTGGATATGGTCGCAAGAGATGAACGTCGTAGTGCCTATCGGACCTTGGTGAGATCATTGAGACTGTGTTTTCTTCCCCAGCTGCATCTCGGACTTAAAGGCAGGGAGCGAAGCAGAAATGAAGAAGCCATGGGATCAAATACCCACGGCATTTTGTTTCGCTTCTTGGGAAGACGTAAAGACGGGGGTGTCGATGACTTTCCATTGCATGAAATTGTTCAACGTACGTCGAATAGTGGATTAGCTTGTATAAACGTGGCAATAGAACTCGGACGCGAGGTCATCGGTGAAGTTTGGTTTCGTGACACATGAAATATTATGAAGGAGCTGAGTACATGGATGCAAAGGAAATTCTCAACCTTTACTCTGCATCGACGGCAGTGGGTCGGAGGCCCTGACAACAAGATCTGCAAGTGAATTACACAGTGAGGTGACCTCAACGTGGCTAGCATACGTATGAAGCTTCTTTTGCGTTTTCGTCGTTCAAATCTGTGAACAGGAGAATGTTAGCTGATGGTCAGTACCAGTTTGAAACCGTCGAAACCTTTGCTACCAAAATGATGGTTTCAAACCATCACGTTAAACCATGTTAAACCGGCAAGTGACAAGGCTAACGTGAGATCTGACGAGATTCGAACAAATTTGGTAACAGACAGAATTTATCGTCTACTATGTTATCAATCACCACCAATTCACCGGTTAGATCGTGATAACCGCTCAGCGATATCATACCTCTCCATACTGTACGTCAGGTACTTCAACTTGTTCCAAAGTTTGGTGCCATGGCTTCAAGAGAGATGAACGTTAATAATTGCTTGCACGTTAATCGAGAATTTTGCGTCAATAGCTTTGCAGATAAAGAAACCTTCCATGCAGTTTTGAGTGTCCAGTGATGTAATCTATGTCGAGTCACCTATGTACTGTTCACTCTTTTCGTGGCGAGGCATGATAATCTCAGTCACGATCATTTACGGAATTGATTAACCATATTTGAAACATTACGCGAAGTTATGTGACGCGAACCGAACACATAGCCTCAGCCAATCAAAAGTGGGGGCAGCTGGTTTTCGGCAACAGAATGATCTTTCCGGTTTCGTCGGCTACAAGTTCACTGATGTTGCGTTCGCCTGACACATGCATAACGCGAGCTGGCAGTGGGAGACAAAGACAGGAGATACTCATGTTCCAACTTGACGCATGTCTAGTGGGAAACAGATTTAATACCTGGTTAAGTTTGGGGTCGAGCCGAACGTCCTTGGTACCCATTGACTTTCTGGCGAACTCGACCACGGATCTGACGGCCCATGGGGCAGTGTTTTGAATGAGCTATCACACAAGCGCTTGTGTAAGTGGATCGTTGTCATGACTGCAAATGACCGCCGCGTCCGTCCGTTGGTCACTAGCATAAGACCGCTCAACGCTGGGGAAGAAAGAAAGGAAACGGGAACGAATACGGACATATGACGAAGGCTGACTAATCAACAGGATGCGGAAACACACAAATGCACAAACCAGACAGAAAGCCCTGACAATTGTGTACTCGCGCGTCACGACGTCTTGGAGGGCAGTGCATCTGGTGATCTGGATTGTGGTCAGTGACATGGATCAATCAGCTCTAGTCAGCGTGTAGACCAACTTTTCCGCTGTCTGTTTGATGTTGATGTCGGTTGAATGCTTCCTTGGGCCAGTCGTGTCGTGTTGCGGCCATCGCATCATCGTCATCATGATCACGCTGTCGAGGTGATCGATGGGAGGCGGAAACGCGGCGAAACGCGGCAAGTCCTAAGTATCCGTTGCCGGTGGACGACCATCAAACACAGCTCTGATCCGGCATACAGGGGGCCGGCATCCCTCGTCGTCAGATTCCAACAGATTTATATCCTGAGGAAGAACCTACGTGAAATCACAACTGAAGCCTTCCTTACATCGTAAAGACTTTACACCTTTGCGCCACATAGGAGCGACACCGGCCTCAATGCCACCGGAGCAAGTGCGAGGATCACCGAGAGCGGCCCCGAGAAAAACCACAGAAAGGATTAGATCAAGCAAAGAAGCAGTCAAGGGATTGACAACCCGCCCCCGCGGCTACCTGCTGTCCGGAACCAGCATAAGAGTAGGGGCGTTGGGCGAGAACCGTCGAAGCTCGACGGTTCTTGCCCAACACCCCTAGTCACATCAGGAAAAAGGCCCCCCCATAATTAGGTCTAAAATTTGCATAATTACTTGTTTTATGACTATGTGCGTAAATTCAATCTGCATGTCCTCAGAATTTCCTGCAGCACCTTTTTTCCTGGTCTAAGTTTCTTCAAATCCTTCCTGTGTCAACCTGACTCGCTGCTGCTGATGACTCTGTTCTGGCAGGTGTACGTACCTAAATTTTTTGAACGAACAATGCTCTTTAAACTATGAAACAGCTGTGAGCATATCCATTTCCTTTGAATCACCATGCAGTATTGAGACTGCATTTTCAAAGGTTCTGTGTTAGATATAGTGGGGGCTTGGACGTCCCTAATGTTCCTTTTTGCTACCGATTGTGAGTAGTCCTTCGTACTACTCTGAGTGCGTCTTCCATTATGTTGATGAAGGTCACAGATATAATGAATCTGCGGGTTTACACGATGTGGAATCAATCGAGGACAATCCTTTATATCCTGCTCTTCTTATATGTGGTGCAAATCATCCCTGCCATCGTTGAGAATGGAATAAATTATAATTCCGAACACTTTTCGGGTATGTTTTTGGACGTCAATCCAATGGCTGATCCTGCCTACCTTTGCCATGCTTCTCATTTTCTTTTGCGATTCCTCACTTGAAGCAATCAGTAGAAATATACCGAACGACAAAGAAATGGCAGCTGAACCGCTACATACAACTACTCATCAGAGTTAGGATTCTCTATTTCTTTGTGTATTTCCGGATCACTCCTGAAACACCACTTTCACCCATGCTTCCGACACTCACAAGTACTGACGAATGTTTTCACACTGCTAGGAATCTACTCAACTAGCTTATTTCCCTGCTTACCATTGGAACGAACAGTGTACCGAGCGATACTGTCGGCCTCTTCCTCACAAATGCTTATTTATGTATCACTCTATCCCCTCATCCCCCGGTTCATCATCGGCATACGAGAGCTGTATGATCGTCAAACTCACTGCCACAAATGACACTGGATTCGGTGTGCGGAAGGGTTATCTGTAAATGTGAGTGGTGGTGAAATAGACCAGACGCATCGTGATCAGTGTCTGATCGCGGATAAAACCATGCTCAAGGTCGCATTCACATTGATACCGGGCTTGGTGTGCGGTCACGGTCGCATGTCGGTCGGTGTGGATACGACCCTTTCTGCGATGGTGTTCATGGATAGTGACCAAGAACGGCAGGACCCCAAGGTGGAGGACACAGGCGATATGGACGACTTGAATGCGGATGATGTTGGGGAGGTCCACAGGGCGTCGGGTTTGACTTGAACGAGGACTTGGTCTTCGAAAAAAATTGGGACTTGATGGGTCTGAGAACCTACAAGTCGTGGCGTTGAGGGTAGCATTATTTTCGGCGTTCATTTGATCAGATGACGAGCTAGCTATATTGCGCGGTGTTCTCATCTCGACCACATGCAAGAGTATACTACCCTGGGTTAACACCCACTGTACTTCCCGGCAACGAGGGGAGTCGCGGTCCTCGCGAGGCTCGCTCTCTTCGCGGATATGTTCCTTGCCATGTTTGTATCGTATATTCTCCAGTGGATGTTGTCTCTTCGGATAGGCCTCGCTGTGACCCCCGGCGACCGTCCGAGTACGTACGGCGCCATCTCCTCCTGCGTGTTTTTGTCGGGGGATACAGCCCGAGTATAGGAACCAGGAGTCGACACTGTCGGCTTCCAAGTATAACGAGAGTGATGGCGAGGCAGTTGCGAGCCGAAGATAGGGCAAGCGTAATGTCGACCAGACGAGATGACAGTTGAAGCTCAGAGCCCGCTGCAGCGGGCGATTCAGCGTCGATCACGGAGGGGTCGCGACGGGTCTGGGCCGTTGATGGCTTTATAATAGTAGTGAACGATGGGAAATAGATAAACATACTTGACGAACATGGGTGGGATGGGGATGGAGGCCACGGAAGCCTTTGGCCGAGACCCGAACAAGTTCGTGACCCGACGTGGCTAACTGGAAGAGCAATTTGTGAGCGAGCCGTCCAGAATGGGCAAAAAAGAGAGATGCGGCTGGGTCACACGCCTACCACTTCTCATCAGACGATCATGAGTGCGTGCACAGAGATGGGAAACGGACGTATTCAGTGCAATAAACTGATGTGATGCTATCATCTCCTTCGCTGTAAAAAGAACAACAACGTTATCTGCATAGGCACTTTTCAACACATAGAGTCAAAGTTGGTCGCGACCCACCCACGAGCCCACCCATGTCATCTACGCCAACCCGCCGCTCTTCCGAGCTTTTGTCGCAGTGCGCGCTATGTACATATAACGTCCGATAACTCACCCAGGGACAAGAATAAGGAGCAGGTCGCTGAATCAATGTCTGCCCGACAAAATAAGCGAGTCGACAATATTGCCATGCAGAACGAGAGGCAAAATGAGAAAGGAAAGAGTGTAAGTCATGGCCAGAATTCGAGGGAATTCGTTTTCAAAGGGCGAAGGAAATTTATATATAGCCACCTCAACTTGACCACCAACCACACATCTTACCACCAGAAGACCTTCAACACTCTCAGACCCACGCCAACATCGTCGCATCCATCAACTGAATGAATCGATTGTCAATGTCAAACTCACCAAGGAGGTTGATGTTTGTTCACTTTGCTTTCCAAACCTTTCCCATAGTTGCACCTGGCTTGTGAAGCCCTTATGGATGCGGACGGGGCGAATACACCCTGCGAGGCTAGTGGGTTCAATCCCATTCTTAACATATTGGAGCGAGTTGAGAACCGCTGGACAGCTTTCCCCTCTAGTCGACAACAAGGTATCGCGCTCCGGGAATCCCACTTCCAGGACGTTTTATCACAAGGTTGAGGAGGTAAATCATCAGCACCATTGTCTCCGTTGTTTGATTAACGATCCCTAGCAAGCGCCTCTCCTTCACGCCGAACTTGGAGTTGCGACTCTGGAATTGCAAGTGTGCTCCATCAACGCGTGTGGGCACCTCGTCCCAACTGCTCAGTCTCAAATTCTGACCGGATACATACAAGTCGTCGTGCGTGTTCTGCAATCGACTCACAGGGGGTCACATGGCATTTGGGGACTTGACAATTATCATTTCCCGCCATTTTTGTAGAATCAACGGTCCCGCCAACAGACGTATTTCGGGCCACCCCCAATGCGATCCACGTGCCCGAGATCATCGACGAACTTGCCAACGATTACGTGTACTTTGCGTGCATCAATTCGGTGTGTATATACTTGTCTCAATCAACGAGATATCCGTTGTACATGACCCGCAACTCGCGTGATTCGTGATTCCTTGTTGATTCCTCTTCTTTTTGCAGGTTAAAACGTGGGAGAAGGTCAACACGGGCATGACCAGGAAGTATGCCTGTCGTGCAACATTTCCTGTGTAGTTCCATCCTTTCATACACTGGAGGAACCCCTCCGCCTACGTCGTCCGTAGAGGGTGGTAGTCATGGTCACGCACGTCGAGGATAGGGCGATTGTTGTGGGATACCGGTATTAAGTGTGTTCGCTGTTCTATTTGAATGATCAGGGAGGAGGGAAGAGTTGTCTCGACTCTTGACGTGTTGTCGTGACGCGTAGACCACGATGAACCGAGATGCGCTTTTCCATCGTCAGTCCAGTTGCTGTCGTTTGACTTGTCTCCCAACAGTTCTGCACATTCCAACCCCTTGATCAGACTCTGGGTTTGATTCTTGGGCGGACGTAGCAGAGGATGACATTGACAACTTTCCTGGCGGATCGTCCGAGTGGCAGGAACGATCGAAAGCTCTTATGACATTTCTACAGTACTAAGTACTATAGTGGTACTATGCGTACACTTCTCGGACGTCCATTGTCGAATCTTGCTTTGAGGCCGGATATAGAATTTACTAATTACTACTGTAAGTTACCCTCATTGAAGTTCCTCTCACCATCTCACCATGGCTACGTCATCACCCACAGCCGAGACGAGTACTATAGATCGCCTTGAACCATGGAAAGACGACGGAAACATCGTCCTTGCCGCGGAGGGAAAATACTTTCGCGTCCATCGCAGCGTCTTGAGCGCCTATTCCGAAGTGTTCAAGGATATGTTTGCTTGTCCTCATTCCTCAGAAGCAGAGACAGATCTCGTCGATCTTTGTCCCGTTATACACCTCCAGGACGCCGCCACAGACATCCAGATCGTGCTGAAAGCGTTGTACAACAGAAGGTCTGTAGCAAG
>JBBPLG010000456.1:0-21232 GCA_038089695.1 Xanthoconium separans | reverse complement strand
TGGATGCATCCCACGCATTGACACATCCAAGGTTGATGGCACTCGTTCAGAGCGGTCGTGCCTGTGCCCCACTGACGCTGCGATCTGATTCGTCTTGCTCTCAAGCCCACCATTGCTGTACGCCACGCCAAGCCCGCAGGTAAAGAATGGTGTCCGGTCGCCAAATTTCCATCTGTACCGCAAGCTCTTATTGGTGCTCTGGGTTGCATATGGCGACAACTGTGTGGATATCTGCCTGCATATCAAGTCTGTGTA
Organism: Xanthoconium separans; assembly: GCA_038089695.1. Classification (NCBI taxonomy): domain Eukaryota; kingdom Fungi; phylum Basidiomycota; class Agaricomycetes; order Boletales; family Boletaceae; genus Xanthoconium; species Xanthoconium separans. Next base: position 20,977 of record JBBPLG010000456.1, on the reverse strand, counting down.
GTGCAGTCGTCATGGGATCCGCGGATGAAACAGGAAACATCAAATGTATCTTGCCATCTTCAGTACTTGTATGCCAACTTTCTCTCCAGCTAGATTCAAAGCACGCGAACGACAATGTTGTCATTGTCAGAGATCTTGACAGTCTGTAGGACTTCCTTTGTATTTATTCCCTCGAGGTTATGCAGTCATTCTAACACTCCGTTTCTGTTTCTGTGCAGTGGCACCGCAACTTGACTGCACTGGGAATCCCATTCAGGTGCAGACACCGGAGCAACGTAATGATATACTGGTCCTGCTCTGATCGATTGTTGTCAGCTGCCACACCGACGTAGGTTCGCGACCAAGATGGCCATCTGATTGCTGACCCCACATATCCTGTATCATCTTTATATAGTCACACTAGGGTGAGTATCTCGAGAGCGTTCATTCGTCGGTCTATTCTTGGATCGTGTGTAACTTACTGAGATGGGTCGGTCACCGTCTGTTGGTTGTCCTGGCATTTCTTTTTGTGAACCCTCACTGGCAGAGTCTGGATCTGATCTTGCCGTGATCCCCTTCACCGCCACGCGTGTCTGGACTCTGGATGCCGCAATAGCCACGTCGACGAGGTCACACGAGGCTTGCCTGAGGTTGCCCAGCAATCCTCATTTTCCGTTCCACACATGTCGTGCACGTCTCCTGAGGGTAGTTATGCAGTGAGGGGTAGCGATGACATTCGAATCAGACCAAGTCGTATCTCCGGAATGCGATTCATCATCCTTGTGTGGTTCCAGGGGATGGAATGTCGACAAGCGTGACGCCTGGACGTAAACATTGTCATAGGATGAAATCACCCATAATACCGTTCGGAGAAGCTTTTAGTATTACGTGTAATACAACAATGTGACGGCAGTTAGTACGAGGTATCACGATACTCTCGTCCGAGAACTCAACCAAATTACCGTGACGGACCTCCTAACACCAGCCGTTTCGTTTCCCCGGTTGTGAAACATCCCGTTGCGCTGGTTCGGCATAGCTAACACAAGAGGTGTAATACCTGCAGTTCGTGTTCCTTTGTTTCCTGAACATCGATAAAGACCACTTTCTCAGTGTCCATCTTTTCCCATCTCGCGTCCTTGGAGCTCCTCTGCAGCAAAAAGCCGAAATAACACTCCCCTTCGCACAACTTTCCCCTACCCGGCTCACCCGTCCAACCATAGTCGATGACGGCGATAGCCATCTCTGCATCTGGTAGTGGGTTGCATAGCAACTCGACCTTGTCAATAGAAGCTCTGTGTGATCGACTGGCAGTGACGGACACATCGTATCCCGCCTCCGAAGCCTTGGTGAGAGCAACATGGATGAAGATGACCTTCATTGTCAGGTGATCGTGATCAAGGGAAAAGGACCGGTCCCCGCACAGACGATAGTGATGTCGTTTCGAATTGAGCTCGCGGTCTCTGCACTGCGGGCCATAGCCAGCAGGGGAAGAGGGTATCGCGGGGTGCGTCTCTGCACGCTTGCCAGCCCATGCAAAAACGTCGCACTCGCGAGATTTGGGGATGATACTGACCATCAACCTGGGAAAGGCATTCTCGCCCTCGCCAGGATTGATCGCCATGCGGGAAACGAAGATGGACATCAAGGAATACGCTTTATCCTCGGGGGTGGTCGTTTCCCGCCTAGATGCCCAGACTAATTTCTCCCTGACCCTGTTCGGACCAGGCAGGAAGGAGCGAAGATCGTCCTTCGGTATTCCAGCTGCCTTTGAGAGCGCATCGAGGAACTTCTCATCTGCCTTGTCATTCTCGGCGTTGGGACATCCGACATTGAGTGGCTTCCATCCGGCACCATAAAACTTGATTCTTATCGGCGCAAGCAGCTCCGGCAATGGCCATCCCCTACAAAACCACCGGTCACCATCCAACTCGTCCATGGAACGCGTACTCGCGAGGTACACGATGCACACATAGGCGTTGCGAAACCAATCAAACCCACATCTAGCTGCTGCCTGACGATCACCGGATATCTGGGGATTGACGCAGACCGTGTCCGCCCAAGCGTATCGACAGTTAAACTTGGACCGCGCGAGTTTAACAAACTGCATGAGTTTGCTCCAGCCAAGCCCGTCTCGGACCGACGTTGGGGATATCATTTGTTGGTAAGTGAATTCGTCCTTGGCTTCTCGCCAGGTGTGCGATAGGACGGCATACTTGACGACGCCTTTCAGGATGGTTCGGATGACATCTCCTCTACGCTGGTTCGCATACGAGGTATGTTGCTCGATGTCTGTCTCCGTGATAGACTCGATAGCAGCGAGGTGCTCTTGTTTGACTTGGTTGCGGTCTAGAATGGTAATAGTATGCCTGGCGGATAGATCGATGAATCGGTGGGGAATGTTTTTAATGTGTTCGTCGAACGCTTCAATCACTTCTGGGATAGGCATGGACTGCGAGTCTCTGAAGACGACCGTAACTGCACGATAATTCAATGAGCCCGGTCGACAGTACGCTAGGTTGGCAAAAGCTATACCTTGTATGGCTACTTGGAAAAAGCTGGGGAAAGGGTGCTGCTCAGCGCTCAACGCTAGCACCCAATCACAAGTCCGGCCATGGCAGGGGGCGGCGTCCGGCACGCCTCGTTTGTACAGCATCCTCCGACATGCACGTTGTATGACAAGCTCACATAATTATGTGCATACATAAGGAACCAAGCTCGAGGCTGATCCTCTGTGACTGTAATAAATTGGCTTACGTTCGGCGAAAAAACGACACCTCAAGCCTGACAAGCATCTTCGAGTCGCAAGCCCCCCAATCTCGCAGGGGGAGTTCCGTGGGGTTTGAGCGACCTGTGGCTGCCGCATCAGGCTATAAATAGTAATCTCGCTTCATGTGTTGTACGTGATGCTGAGGAACAAATACAGCCATGTGCTGTGGGGACCTCTACATCGTTCTTGAGGGTGTTCCGACTCGTCCTCTGCTGTATCTGACACCAGACCCCTTCGTTTTTATGACTTCATGCTCAGTTCTCGACCCCGCTGGTTGCGCTTCCGCGATTTTCGTGACAAACAGTCGGTAGCAGTATGTCCAAACGCTTTTCTCCCTGTATGACAGCAGTCTGATCTGTTCGTCTGGTTTGAAGAAAAAGCCGCTGAAACAACGGACCATTTCCATCTTTCACCACCACGTCTTCCATTACCTACCCACTCGTCTCTTGTCTATCAAGGGCCAAGGGCGAGGCAGAGTGCGCTTCGAGTTGGTCAAGCGCGATGACCTTAAACCCGAAGACTACATCTCTGAAGAGGCGATCGCCTCGCTCGTAGACGAATCCCCCAACGTTCCTAAAGAAGAAGTCATCCGGAGGCTCGTCGCTCAAGTGTTGAGCTATGCCATCTTTTCGCATCGCTGGCTGCACGCGGGAGAACCAACGTTCGAGCAGGTGCACGTCGCAGGGTTGAAAGGTCTAGGCGCCCGCGCACCCCCAGGGTACAAAAAGCTCGTCCAGTTCTGTACCATGGCGGTGGAAAACGGTTGCCGCCTGGCATGGGCTGATACGGTCTGCATCGACAAGCGGAGCAGCGCCGAACTTGAACAAGCCATCCGCTCCATGTTCAATTGGTACCACAACTCTTCCGTCTGTATCGTTTACCTCGCCGAGTCATCGGAGATCGCCGATTTCGACAGGGAGCCCTGGTTCACGAGAGGCTGGACCCTCCAAGAGTTGCTCGCGCCGAAAAAAATCAAATTCTACAAGAAGGACTGGACGCCTTTCACCGACAAGAGCGTTTCAAATGACAAGGACGACGAGACCCTCTTGCAGGCCGTCTCCGGGATAACGGAGATCAAGTGTGACGATCTCCGTCACTTCAGCCCTGGTCTCCTCAACGTGAGGGAGAAGATGGTCTGGGCGTCCAAGCGACGAACCACGCTAGAAGAAGACATCGCCTATTCCCTCTTGGGGATCTTCGACATTAGCATGCCGATCTCGTACGGAGAAGGGAAACGCGCCTTTCGTCGCCTCATGGAGGTGATCGTCCTCAACTGTCGTGAATGGCAGATCTTTGCATGGGCAGGACCACATTCCCCCTACGCCATGGCCTTTCCAGAGTCCCCTTGTGGGTATGACAGAGAGACCCTGGGCCAGGTTGACTTGCGCGTACTCAACCCAGAACGTCCTATTCATCGTCCTTGGGACCTTGGGTATCCATTCTACAATATGACGAAGAAAGGACTCGAGATCAAGGTCATCTTAGTGGAAATGATGTTGCAGATCGATCGGGAGACTGTTCCTGAGATGGGTTCACATTACGAACGCCTCAAGTTCTGCCCTGCATCACAGGACCAGAGGTACTTTTATGACGTCGAGGTTGTCTGTGACATGCGATTCTTGCTCTACTCTCGGTGGGCGGTGGGCATCATCAGTTATCAGACGGATGGTAACGGCGAGCGAGATGAAATGGGCGAGCTTGAAGCACACAAACACTACGTTTGTTTTCTGCTCGGAACCGGCATTTACAGTCCTTATTCAAAGTGGGAAAAGGTTGGTACTAAGAGGGTCCTTACGATTTGTACGAAGGAAGTGGTGAGGAAAGAGTTGGAGACTTTGTGGTTGTAATACAATGACTGTCGCATAGCATTTAGTTTCGTGGACTCGCTCTCCGGGAGGAATATGTCAAATCATACACTTAGAACCAACTCCGAAGGATCCCGACCAGCCCCTTTGTAGACACGCCCGAATTGGGAGTACTGGGAGTATGGACCTCGTAGGATGAAGCTGGACGAGATGAGGTTTCAACATATTGCTGTGCAAAGCGAGATCCAGCAGGGGCATCAACACGTTCGCGCGGCATCACTCCCGTACGCCGGTCGAGAACGTGATGTCCCTCGACCCTATAACCATGTCAGCCTGCATTTATTTCATGACGCAGAAGAAACTAACGCGATTTCCGACTGCGTCTCGTGCACATCGTCGTCACGATCAGACAGGGAATCGGATTCAGAGTCTGAATCTCTGTCTTCGGAGGTTTCGGGGGTTGAAGCTCCCTCCTCAGATTGGCTTTCCAAGTCGTCTGTAGCGTCAATGGCGGTCGACTCTTCGTCTCCATGGGAATGGGCATTATGCCTCGAGGACTGGCGCTCATCGGATGCCAGCGCATTGCTTGACAGTCTGGGCGATTTTCCATAGTCCGAATCAGCGCTTGATGGAGGCTCTTCGCTGTCCCTGAAAGCCCAGTGAATATCGTTTTTCGTGCGTCATGCGAAACTGAACAATACGGACAACATGCATGTGTCCTGCTACTCGTAGTCATTAGTCATTGTTCAACCTTTGCCATGATTTAAATGCCCACTGTTTCCGCCTGCTCTTCTTCTAAACTAGAAGTTGCACTACCTTAGATATTGGGAAGTGCGGTCTGCGTCAGTGAGACATGAACACAACCGAGGCCGCACATACTGTTTTCTACATCCACATGTTCGCCAACGGAAGGCATAGGGGGAGAAGCTGTCGAGTATGCAGGGGAATCTGTAGGGTTGATGTCAACATGAGCTCCACATCCACCTGTCTTGATCAGAAGCACCGAAGGGCTACGGAGAGGTGAGCAAGAGAGCTGGCGACATCACAGACACGAACCTCGGGCTGTCTGAATGCCCAGATGTATCTTTATCGTCAAATTCTGAGTTCTCGTCGATGGATCTATGCATCTCCGAGACACTACCGTCAGCACGAATGATGGAACGAGAATTGACGAACGAAGAATCAGAAATGTCGAGTGATTGAACCGCAGAATATCCATCGATAGGGGTAGTTCTACTTCAGCATGTTGATACGTTGAGAAGGACGGTGAAATGGACGCACCGTTGAAGCCCCCTTAGGTTAGGAACAACCGTCGATTGGCGTAAACTCGAGATGCTCTCTACAGAGTAGCCCTTCATGTTCAAAGGCAGAGAACGTGCACGTACAACACCTTTTACGGCTCGCCTAGAACTGTCTTCTAGTGCTACGCTGTTGTCAGGTTGTTAGACATTAACATTGGGGAGTAGAATAACCCACTGACGGCGTGGTGTTTGTCTGCTCGGCGCACACAGTTCTCTGAGACGATTCGAGGGACTGTTGCTCGCACAGAGCCGACCCTGATCTTGACTCCAAATCAACATTGTATGTCGTAGATTGATCTATCTCTTCAAGCTGTTGACGCTGTCTTGGACTCTCTCGTTGGAGGCCAGACAGCGTCGTGAAAGTGCCGTCGGTCGACAGAGCGTATTCAGAATAGCTCGTCGTAGATGAGACATATTCGACGGAGAGAGGAGTTGCGTCCGAGTCGCCAATGTCTCTGTGGGTGGTAGCACGCGGAGATTGGCAAGCACTACCTGACGAGACGCTTGTGTCCGTATCCTGTGAAGTCTCCATATCGTCTTGTTCGAACTTTTGCACGGTCATCTCGACCCAATAGCCCATGTCGAGCTCATCGCCAGATATGATATCCACGTCGATCTGGCGATATTGCTAAACGCACATAGGTCACTTTGTAAGCATGTTGGAATGGTGGCAGCGATCAAGCAAACACCTACGAGAATAACTACAATGGCATCTAGCGTGTCGCTCAATGCAATTTTCGTTTCCTTCGTTCTTTGAGGGACGATGCAGAGCAAGCCAAGATCATGTAATTCATCGAGGGAGGGGTCTGTACAAGCAAGGATGCGTGCCGCAAGCGCGTCGTCATCTATCCAAAAACAAGTGTCACGATTGAGGATTGAGCCTTGTTGACGCTGACATCGCGAGTTTACCAGAAATGAATAATACGCACCAAACAGCTTCCCAATTGCACTTGCGATCGCAATCACGATCGGTCTTTGCGCGGTCGAACTCAAACATGTGCGAACAACGGCCCAGGGGCGATTATTGATAAACAGTCGACGGTCAATAATGTGTGCAACTCGGTTCGCGAGCGACCCGCTGCGAACGCATGCCTGGGTGTGCCATCCACGAACGATCTCGATCAACGACCGTCGGAATGCGTCTGTCCTCCAGGCTGTCTGTGTACATCCCGTGGAATCAGCTTCGTTCTAGATAACTCAAGACTACTTCGTACGGACCGTAAGAGCAAATGAGGAGGTGTCGTCATGTGGTGAGTGGTGGACGACGACCGACCCTGGTCCCTTGGACACCTCCACCGTTTCTTGTTCTACAAGGTTCATCCCGACCTTCATCACACGTCTGCGTACGATCATTCAACATAGTGAGCAACGGAAATGCAACGGAAAGTGAATACCAACCGACTAAGACCCCTATAAAGTATGCCACGCTCGGCGAGGTCGTACGAATCTACCCCAATCCATTCACGTTTGAATTCTTCCATATAATCAAGAGACGAGCTATGATGTCCATCAACTTCTTTCAGACCACACAGAGATCACAACAAGACAAAGAGGAGCACCCACGCTTGGTGCGACGAAATCTCAATCTCATGTTCATGTGCATCGCTTGCCCAGGGGACAGATTCGGATCCACTTGCACTACGACGTAGGTTAGTTCCTTCCATATAACACTTCTTTACCAGCCACATCATACCTATGCACGCTCGCTGGAATTTTCTCTATCGATTCTTGGCTACTCGGAGGTGAACGTGAGCACGCTGCTAGAAATGGAACTTTGACAACAATACTCACCCAACGTTCGTGGCATCAAGTATGTCTTCGTTGGTGCCAGTGGACGATGACTCGCCCTTGTCGACGCATGGGCCCATTTCGACGGACAAACCAACCCGTTTGTCCATACGTAGGCTAGGAAGAGGTGATCAGCCTAGGTATCACTGATGCACGCCAAGCAAACATACTCTTGTTCAACGGACAGTGGTTCCCCTCGTACCTGGTAGCTTGTAGATGAATCTCCATCGTCATGTGCTGAAATTGCATCGGAAGTGTACACTGAAGAAGCACTTCGGGGGGATAATTCATGCGTAGATTCTCTGTCAGTCAATTTAGCGGAAGGTGGTTGGGGAGATATTTCGCCAGACTCCGAGTCGGATGCCGAGTCGGAGCCGCTGGAGGTCCCAGTGCTTTCGGCAGCGTTCGGATTGCTCGTGCTTGCGTGTGAGCATAGCGCCGCCTCCTGTTCCGTCACATATACCGCAGCCCAAGAACATGCGGCTGCGACTAGATTTTTTGGCAGTCCTTGAGAATTGTTGGATTCGGAACTCCTGACGTCGCCTGTACACTCTGCTTGCCCGACCTTGCTACGCAATGCAATCTCATTTACCCGTCCAGCATTCCCTACAATGGTCTCCGAACGAGCTGACAAACCGCTACTCGTATGCCTCAAGCCACCCTTTGTTTCAGAGTGACGAGGAGCGAGACCCAAGTCGATATCGCCAGGTTCTACTTCCCGCTTACTGTAAAAATTTCAGGGATGGTATACAGAAGGCGAGGTTATGTTAAATAACTCACGATGGTGTAATTTGTTTCTGCTCAAAGTCAACCAGAGGGGGATCCACACGTAGCAGGTCTATCCTCCATGCCGTCTACACGCAGACCCCTGCATCAGCCAGTTTCCAAATAGACACGAGATGTGGACTCGCACAGACCTCGGATGTCTCGTCCAGTGGCGTGCAATGACAGACAAGAACCGACCGTGCAACATCCAATGGGTCCTCGAAAGTCCCTGTCATCTTCTGTTTAAGGATGTTGTCCTGACTCACACCCATAGTCACCCGGTACTGTATCGAACGTGAACAAACGGGGGACGCACTACATCACGTCTTTCAACGCACTGGAACGAGATCGTGAACTGAGACTGGCACACACCAGCTATGATGAGCGTCATATTCGGCGACATCGTAAAGATCCACTTGAATCAGTTTCTTGCCCGATTCCTTCGTATCCTCGCGAAACGGACTGTAAAGTCCATCGATATCGTCAGGTTGAACACGTGCACAAAAACGGAGGGATGAAAACACTCACGCTCGCTGTTGTGCAATTTCTGGTGAGCTTGATGGGGTCACCATGCCCCAATCGTCGCTCTCTGTAGATGAATCATCTGTGTATTGATCGCGAACGATGTGCGGTACTCGATCCCTTGTCCATCGTTCGGACCAAGATGACTGTTTGATGGTCGCCTTGATCCAATATCCCAAGTCAAGCGTCTTGGCGAACACGCATCCTATTTCAATCCCGTGGTGTTTCTAGTGTGTTGGCGCTCCGTTAGCATGCCCTGTTGATGACTGAGCGACGACTACATACAAGGATGTCTTTGATTGTATACAATGTGTCTTTCAACGCGACTACAACCTCCCATTGTCGTGGTACGACACAGAGCAAGCCGAGTTCGTGTGGCTCATGGAGGTCAAATTCAAGACAAGAAAGTATACGGTTGGCAATTTCATCGTCGTCTATTGCAAAAGAAACAAACGCATTGCATGTGAGCCAAAACGAGACGTCCCTCGTGACATATACACAGGTGATATACGCACCAAATGACCGCCCAGTTGCGCTCGCGATCATGATTACTACCAATCTACGTGTCGTGGCATTGAATTCAGTGCAACTGAGGACCTCGGGTTCATCATTGACAAGCAGTCGAGGGTCAACAATATGTGCAACCCTCCCTGCGAGGGAGGGGTATCGACGAAACCCAAGGTCACCCCAACCTTGAACGAGGAACACCCGTCGCGACGCGCTCAGCACACCTGCGCACCAACTCTATACACGTGTCCAGGATCAGTGCCATGCTATATGGACAAAAATAGATCGTACGAACCTTTGTATGTGCAAACTTGGACTTGTATGCTTCGTCGAGCGTCTGGTCAGTTTCATTGTGACAAGACACTGACTCGTATCGATAGCAGACGACCACGCATTCCAGCGGGATTTCAGATTCCTCCACCGTGTCTTGTTCACTTTGGTAGCTCGAACGCTCCGAATATTCGCAAATGGGATCAGGTCTGCATTCGACAACTCAATTACCATGAGAGACGAAAATAAAATGAATACGAACTGGCTTAGATTCCTATAGATTGTACCACCCTTTGCGTTGCCATGCGGGCCCACATCCAGCCTTGACGATGCCCTGCCGGACTCCCCTCCAGTGACATATAAAGACGAACTGTGGTAATCATTCAGCATGAAACATGCTTATCACGCTGCATAGTGGGAGCACTAACCTCCTAGTGTCAACGCTTGTGCCAGTGTTCAAATGAAACGTATCCGTGCCTCTTACTGCTATCGATTCGGATCGTGCCGACTTGGCGAAATGGCCCTTGGCTTCTTTCTCGTGGGGCTTTCCGGAAAGACTACCACCGCGTTTGCCCACGCGCATGGTGCGCCTTTGGGAGATGGTCGACTTTGTGATCGTGATTGAACACTACTGACATCTGTCCATTGTTGGAAGTGGCCTGGGCCCGGAGTTAGTGCGCGGAACAAGCGCGCAGAACACGAGTTGGGCTGGGCTGGGCGCAAGCCGGTTGACGCGCATACAGCCTCCCATTCGTTGGTGACAAAGGACAATGGGTACGTCGTGACGAGTACAACATTATTTGTGTCGATGTTGATGGTTGACTGCAAGAGCGCCGGCGACACATTGAAATCAGTGCAGGTAGTAGGACAATCTGGGCGGTAGCGTTTTGTGGAGAGCATCTCGTAAGCGGTGGGTTTGAGGGGGTTCGGGTATGGCGAGTATCGGACGGCAAAGAAATAGCAACGATGCCGGCTGTGGGAGCCGTTCGCTGTCTGGCAGTCTCCAAGAACCGTCGCCAGATCGCGTCGGGCACGGTGCGGGGCGAGGTGATCCTGTGGGACGGAGAGACGTACCAGCGGACCTCGGCGCTCAAGCAAGGCCACGCTGGCATCACCGCCGTCGATTTCTCACCTGACTCAACTCGGCTCGTCGCTGCATCAGAGGACGGTCGTGCAGCCTCAATCTGGAACACCACAACCCGACAACGCACCTTGACACTCGACCACGACCACGGGATCACAGCAGCCAAGTATTCACCCCAAGCTGACCGAATTGCGACTGCTACTGCACAGTCAGTTCGAGTCTGGGACTCAGAGGATGGTCGGTTACTCCTAGACATACCCGTACGCGTCACTCCATGGCTCAACTCTGGTCTCGTCTGGTCCAGTCACCAGCTTTTGATCGTATCCGAGGGTAAAATCAAGCAAATTGATGCATACACAGGCTCACCAATCTCGGAATGGCCACTCCCCGACGTCAGCAACTCCTTCCCGTGTATCACTCTGTCTCAGCATGGCACATTCATCATATCTTCCGGGAAGCGCATCATCACGTTTTTGAACAAAGAGACACACGCCCAGCTTGCCCTCGTGCAACACGTTCGGGATATACGCTCGGTCGCACTCTCGCCAAATGACCAGTTTCTTGCGGTTGGGGGAGAGGGCGGTAAAATCACCATCAAAAGCCAGCATGTCCTCGCGGTCAGTATCCTTTTTCGTGTGTCTGTGTTGTTCTCGTTTCTACTACTACCCTCCAGGAACCAGACTTTTACATCAGCGACAAAGTACTAGATTTGTGGAAATCCGATCAACTCGTCAACGCAGAGGCATTGTTGACTGCAACAATCCCCAAGTCTTCAACCCCAAGCATATGTAGTCGTGTACTTGCTGGTCGTGCTCTCGTCAGGGGACGTCTGCACGAGTGGGATGCTGCTCTTGACGATGCCAAAGAGGTTTCATCTCTATGCTCTTCCACATGCTTACACTCACCCCCGTCAAGTCTATCAGAACTGAACCCTCCGTCATTGGTTTCATTGCCAAGAGTGTCGCCCTTGTTGGAAAGGGAAAAATGCGTGAAGCATATCGCGCCTGCGACATAGCACTGGAACAGTTCTATTTCACTCATGTTAGTTTTCTCCTTCTGGTCAAGGTATGTCGCCTTTGCATGTTCACTATTCCTCAACTGTTCATATTACTAGGCTATCATTGCATTTATGGCTGGAGATTACAGGGATGCAATAGCACGCATAGACGACCTCATTGCTACAGCCTGCTTGAACCCAATATATCATGTTGTTCAGGTGCGTATCGCTGTATTGACGCACGAGCATAACTCCATCTCTGATATTGCTGGCAGGCACACATGTATCTTCTCCTGGGAGACCAGCATATAGAAAGGTGCGATTACGAGGATGCAATACGACTGTTTCGGCATGCGAGAGCGCAAGCGCGACATCACCATCCAGACCGACTGCTGTTTGTAATATCGTTGGTGAGTTTCGTGGTTTAACTGCAATTCATCCATACTCACCGTCTTCTGATCGCGAGATATCTGGATGGAAATTTGATGATCTTGTTATCACAACTCAACAACGCCTTTGCGAAGCCCTTTATTTCTCAGGCCGCGTGAAGGAGGCAGGGGAATCTCTACTAAAAATTGTAGAAACTCTCAACAACGAGCTTTACGAGAGTAAGCCCATGAATACATGGGTTTCTGGTAAGTCAAGTTCTATATCTCCATTCGCAAGCCTTTTCAACCCTACCACAGATTTCATGCGACGGTGCCTTTCCACCCCCGAGAGAAGCAGGAATGCGGCCCCCACAACAGCAAGCGGCAGAAACACACCCACGTTTCAATTGCCAACACCAATCTTGAGAGAATGGGCGAAACTGAAATTGACAAGTAACTCGTGGAAAGATGCCTTGGTTGCTTCTGCCGGGGTGAGTAATTTTCACCCTCTGCTGTGTTTCATGGGTTCGATGTTCTTGGCTTACAGTTCATCGTCCCAAAATTTATCATCTACCTTGCTATATGCGAACGCCTTGAATCGATCGACTACATAGTGGATGCGATTGAGTGTCTACAACGAATGGTGAGCGAATGCGCGGAGGAAGTCAACGCGACGGATGAACAGGCGAATTGGGTTGCGCGTGAGGGATTATTCATATTGCGCTAGTGGTATTTGTTGTACTGAGTGTTCACTTTCAGACTTTAAGCTGCGCTGCGCTGGAAAGTCAGTGTGCTTCGGAGACACAGCTCTGGGTGCTCAGCGATACGACGACGCCATCGTTTGGTATTCTACTGCGTTGTCCCTCAAACCCACCTTTCCATATGATATTTTCATCAAGCGATGCAAGGCATATCTCAGGATGGAACGATGGGAGAATGCGTTGGATGATGCGAATCAAGTACGTCATTGGCCTCTTGTGCAGCCCTTACTTGTCGATGCAGAATCATTAGGTGATGATGTTCGATCCGTCGACGCTGTTCCACTCCGAGATGGTTCTGAAGGAATGGGCATCCGTAGAATTGACAAATCGGTCTTGGAGAGAGACTCTGTCGACTGCCAGCAGCGTGAGTGTGCTGCCTTGACAGTCTGTATGCGTCAAAATTGACCTCATAATCAAGTTCAGCGTCTCGAGATTTGCCGTTTATCGTGCCTTGTGCGGCCGTCTCGAAATGGTTGACCGCGCGATGGAAGCATTGGAATGTTTCCGCCAGATGGAGAGTGAGTTGGCGAGGGAAACGGATGTCCCGAATGAGTGGATGAGTTGGGCCGTAGGTGAGCTGTCCCGCATGGCGTTGTGGGCTTGACCTATATGTAATTCACCTCCCTCAGACTTTAAGCAGCGCTGCACTGCAAGCTTGGAACGTCTCGGAGATGTAGCGGTGGACACCCAGCGATACGATGACGCCATATCCCTCTATACAACTTCACTGTCCCTGGACCCCGTTGCACCACAGGATGTTCTCATCAAGCGAAGTATGGTATACATGGCAACACATGCATGGGATCAGGCTATAGATGATGTGAATCATGTACGTGGTACCTGTATCGCTCAGACCTAATCTTGCCAACCCTGGAAAAAAAAAATCAGGTGATAGCAATCAATCCCTTGTCTCCTTGGGGCTATGAGAAGGTACTGGCCGCGTGGGCGAAAACAGCATTGATGGATGGGTCGTGGAAGGATGCCTTGGTGGCCGCTGAAAACGTAAGTGCATAGTCGGCTGGTGTTTCACCGATTTTGGGTTCAATGTGGCGGTTCAAAGTTCCGGGTCCCGACATTTGCTGTTTATCGAACATTATGCGAATGTCTGGTAGCGCTTGACTGCGTCGTTGCAGGGACTGAATGCTTCCATGAACTGGAAAGCACCTTTGCAGGGGATCCTGAGGAGGAAGACGCCGAATGGCTTCGAGGTAGGTGGCAAGTCTGGCGTGGAATAGCCATACCACTGAGGTGACCGTTCCCTGCCAGACTTTAGATCTCGTTGCTGTGGGAAGCTAGAGATGCTCGGGGATGCTGCAATGGAAGATCAGCACTACGATAAAGCCATCTCTCTTTATTCGGTCGCATTGTCGTTGAGTTCTATCACTTCGCTAGCTCTGCTCGCTAAGCGGAGCAAGGCACATGCGGACAAGGGTTTATGGGAAGCTGCGCTAAACGATGCAAATAAGGCATGCTCTTTTTTACTGCATTCCATCCTGTCCTCACGATATGATCGTCAGGCCATCCTACTTGATCGATCAAGACCCTTGGGTTACGAGAGAAAATATGTGGCGTTGCATGGAGCAGGTTATCACACAGAGGCGCTGAGTACGTTCGAGACGATGCTCTGCAAGATGTCGCGGTCGACTGATCCGGAGATTCGTGGTGAGAGTGATGGCTTCACACACATGTTTACCCACTAATTCTGCTCGCAGAGCGTTACCACCGGTACAACGAGACGAGAGATGCGATCCGCGCAGTCGTTCAGAACACTATTCGCGAATCACCGCGAGTGCTTATCAACACTATTTCTGGTCGCCTCTGTAACAAATCAGAGCAGGCGGCGGCATTTGAGCTGTTACCTGTCTTCACGGAGCTCATCTCATCGATGACCATGGACATCGATCCGGCCCGTATCAAGCGAGAAGTGGCGGAATACTACCGATATGCCACGTTTTCGCACAAGTGGGAGGACAACGAGCCTCTGTTTGAAAAAGTCATACACATCGTCGTGTATGACCTTGACGAATCTCCCACCCACAACAAGCTGCAAATGTTTTGCAAGATCGTGCGGGACGCTGGATTTTACTGGGCTTGGAGCGATACGTGCTGTATCAACAAGGCAGATAATTCGGTACTTCAAGAGTCCCTCGTTGCCATGTTCAAGTGGTATCGAGGCTCCTCTGTGACGATCGTTTTCCTCCGTGGCGTCTGCTCACCGTCGAAGCGCGGCGACCTTGTGAAGAGCGTCTGGAACACTCGTGCCTGGACGTTCCAAGAATACCACGCCTCCAAGGTGGTCCAGTTTTACACTGAAGACTGGGTACCCTACCTGGATCTCGATATGCCTAACCACAAGGAATCACCCGAGGTCATCTCGGAGATGGAGGAAGCTACCGGGGTCTCGGCAGAGGCCTTGATGCAGCTCCAACCGGGCTTGGACCACATCCGTGAGAAGCTCCGTTTAGCTTCCACCCGACGGACGACCCTCATCGAAGATGCTGCATACTCGCTGCTTGGCATCTTTTCGGCTACTGGTATATCGCCCATTTATGGCGAAGGGCACGGTGCACTCGGGCGTCTGTTGGCACACGTCCTCTCCGGCTCTGGTGATATGAGCATCCTAGCATGGACTGGGGAGTCCAGCAGTTACAATAGCTGTCTGCCTGCTCGCATCACCGTGTTCAACGGACCCTCCACCTCCCACTTGCCGCGCCACATTGACAATGCCAAACTGGACGAGATGGTCAGGACGCTGCGCGCCTCCCCACGCACCGTCGACGCGGCCCTGCAGCTGTACGATTGCCTCTCCAAGCACCCCCTGCCCTGGTTCGCAGCCAAGCGGATGCGGCTTCCGTGTCTGACGTTTAGACTTCCGCCGCTGTCTTTGTACCGAACGCCTTCGGGCCGCGTCTACTACCGCGTGGAGACACGCACCTTTGGGACGGTCGACATCAGGACGAGGGAGGATCTATCGCGGCAAAAGCCTTCAAGTTTGTACCTCGTTCACCCCTGGTTCGACTCGCTCTTTGACTATGAGGAGATGCACAACGCGAACAACGGCTTTACAGAAGCCGTCCAAGAGCCCTCGGGCTCGCTGAGTACTACAACAGACGATGATGATGATGACAACCACGACGACGACGGCGAAGAAGGAGGAGAAGAAGAAGACGGAGAAGACAAAACCGCGGAAGCCGGTTCGTCATCATCAGGGTCTCGCCCGAGGTCTCCGGAGATAGGCCCCATCGACAGAGAAACGTGCGCGCTGCGACTCGTTGCCCGTCTCAGACAGCCATTTGGCGCGCTGTTGCTCGTGCAGACGTCCGCCAATCGACGGGTGGTGTATAGGCGGGTCGCGGCGGATACCGTGATCACTGTACGCATTCAGGACAACGTCGCCTTGGACAAGCTTGTTCATAATGTATGTGAACTCGACGTGCTGTAGTGGAACGTCGGGGGCTAGTTTCGATGACACCATGCAATCGGATTATCATAGTCGATAACGTCCAGGTAATCGGCAGCCACGATGGCTTTTCACGCTCCAATATATAGTATACGAGCGGCGGGATGCAGCAGCAGACGACATATATTGTATTGTAATTTCATACACAAGACACTACCAGAGGCATATTTATCTACGTCATGCAACCAGGCGATAGCTCGTACCATTACAGCCAGCGCCGAATAATTCCAACCAACCCTTCTGATGAAAAGCCCGACTTGGCAGCTGAGGCCACCACCAGGGTGTCTGTCCCGCCTTGTTGTGAGTATGGTATCTCAATATCGCCTTGTTCGATAGCATGCTCTTCTCTAGGTCCCTTGCACGGAGACGATGACTTTTGCACAGTGACCTTAACCCAATACCCGAGGTCGAGCTCATCACTAGACACGCGCTTCACCTCCATTCGGTGGTGTCGCTAGTATAACACGTTCCGTAAGCATCTAGACACAGCACCCACGATCGAGCCAACACGTACGAGAATATCCTTGACGGTAAACAGTGTCTCGTTCAATGCAGTAACCGTTTTCAAAGGGACTATGAAAAGCAAGCCAAGATCTTGCGGCACAAAGAGAGAATGATCGATGCAAACAAGGATATGTGCAGCAAGCGCTTCTTCGTCTATCCAGAAAAAAAGCACCGTGATTGAGTTACAGAATCTGGCATGACAGGCATTCAGGAAGTACGTACCAAACGGTCTCCCCACTGCACTTGCGATTGCAGTCACGATCGGTCTCGGCGCAGTCAAACTCAAGCCTGTGCGAACGATAGCCCAAGGTCGATCACTGGCAAACAAGCGATAGTCAACGATGTGTGCCACTCGATTTGCGAGCGACATTCGGCGAACAAGCAGCTGGCGACCCCATCCACGGAGGATCGAAGGCCGTCGCGAAGCGCTAAGCACGTCTAACCTCCATCCCATCTAATACTCTGAATCAGCTTCTTTCCGGACCCGAGATAAATTCGTACGGACCATCGCAAACGCAAAGATGGAAGCCTCATCCAGTGGCGCGTAATAGTATGCGACGACCGACCCTAGTCCCTCAGAGTCAGACGTCTCCTTCGTTTCCACTTCCGTGAGACTCCTCCAGTACTGCATCACGCGTGTGTGAATGATGAATGGTCTGTGTCCAGTCGTCAACATAAGAAAAACGAGACTGGACATGAGTACGAACCGACTGAGACATCTATACAGCACGCCACACTCGGCGAGATCGTACAAATCGACACCTACCCATTCTCTTCTGAATTCTTCCATGTAATCCAGGGAGGGGCTACGACGTTTGTTAATTCATGTTACACGCGATGATAAAATACGCACACTCGGTGTCGCGAGATCTTTATCGCATGTCCACTCGCATTGCTTGTCCATTTGGTGGACTCGGATTCAGTCGCACTACCGTCAGGTTAGTCCCATGTATGTTCACAAAACGACACTTTGTATTCGTACCTGATACAGAAGTTGCCCATTACTTCTCGACTAGAAGCATAACCGAGCGAATGCACGCTCGACTCAACAGGTGTTAATTTTGTGCTACTAGTGGGGAACGTGAGTATGTCTCTGCAAATTGCGGTCCAAAGAGGACTTACGTGGTGGCGACGAAGGCGGTATCCAACGAGTCTTCCTTGATGCAAGTGAACGGCGAATCGCCCTTCTCGACGCTTTCCCCTGCTTCGAGGGCCAAACCAACCCGTTTA
Source organism: Xanthoconium separans (assembly GCA_038089695.1). Lineage (NCBI taxonomy): Eukaryota > Fungi > Basidiomycota > Agaricomycetes > Boletales > Boletaceae > Xanthoconium > Xanthoconium separans. The sequence continues at coordinate 2,869 of JBBPLG010000456.1, read as the reverse complement.
CCCACGCACGTGCTGGGGAGAGATGATTAGTCGTGCAACGACCGCTGCAAACAAAGCACACATACCCGACGTGTTCAGAGGACAACGATTTTCCTTGTATCTCGTAGCCTACAGATGCTTCCAAGTCGTGTGTGGTAGTTGCAGGGGAGGAGCGCCATCGGGAATTGGAAGACTTATCCGCCATTGCATCGGACCCATCCGTATTGCAGGTCAATTTAAGAGAAGATTCGTTGCTTGTTGGTTTGGGTGTAATTGTCTCTGAGCTTGGAAGGGCCGCGTCTCGTTCCGTTGCATCCAATGCAACCAAGGACAATCCGACCGCGACGAGCGCTTTTTCCAGACCCTGGTCGTCAACGGCTCGATCTTGTGAGGTTGGTCCTGAAGGTTTGACGTCGCCTGCTACCTCTGTTTGCTCGACCTTGCGCAATGTAGTCTTGTTTAGCTCTGTAGCGTTCCAAACACTGTTCTTCGAGCATACTGACGAACTTTTGCTCGCAGGGGCATAATTTTCTTTCGCTTCAGAGCTACGGGAGTCGAAATCTAAGCTGGTGTCTGCAAGAGTTCCTCCTGGACCTTCTCTGTAGCTTTCCATGAGTAACGTTCCAATGGAAGACATCGGAATAACTCACGATGATGAGGTATATACGGTTTGTTTTTGCTCCTGCTCAAACGCAATGCGATCCACGCATTCTTGTTGATTGAGGTTCTCCGTCGGCCAGGCGCTTTCCGCCGTACGCCCGTTAAACGTCTGTATCCCAGTGACAAAGCAGGATGTCTTGCTGATCATATCAACCCTACAAACCACGTTAGCCTGCACTCGCATTTTCAATGGTGCAGAGAAACTGACGAGATTTGCGAGTGCGTTTCGCACACATCTTCGCCTTCGGCGGATGCAGGCTCGTCGAGAGCGCTGTCGTTCATAGCACTGACATCGTGAAAAGCCCCACGGCGTACTTCAAGAGCTGAAGCTCCCTCCTTCGATTGGCTTTGAAACTCGTTTGTAGCGTCAACGATGGTCGATTTCTCGACTCCAGGGAATTGAACTTCTGGTCTTGAAGACTGGCGGTCATCCAATGGCAAAGCATCGGTCGACAGTATCGGCGAATTGTCGTAGTCGGAAATAGCATCTTGGTAGCTTGGGGGAGGTTCTTTGTTGTCCCTGAAAGACGGATGATCAACATTGTATTTTGGTGTGTCGCGGGAGACTTACGAGACCCAAGTATCTTGCCACTCGTAGTTCTTGTTCAACCGCGTCCGCTCTTCTGGACCAGAGGATGCAAGGTCCTGGCAACCGGAAAGTCCTACAGCGAGGGCAGTGTGCATAAGCATGACATGAACGCAACATGGTACTTACTGCTCTCCATAAAACGACGCTCGCCAACGGAAGGTTGCCTTTCGGCGCCTGGGGTAAGTGGGGAAACCGACAAGGACGATACAGGGGAATCTCCAATCCGCAGATCAGGGTTAACGTCAACGTGGGCTCCAGGTCCACATCTCTCGAGCGGAACCATCGAAGAGCTACGAAAGTGTGAGCAAAAGAGCTAGCGACATTACAGATACAAACCTCTGTCTGTCTGTCTGTGCAAATCCGTTCCCTCTAAATTGGGCGTCTTCGGTGACCGACCCATGCATTTCATGGACCAGGGTGTTAGCCCTTCCAGTTTCTGGGTAATCGATGGGTGAATCGCACAATATGGGCGAAGACAAGTTTTCTGGGAACAATCCCGAGACACAGCCCGGCGTCTCAGCACGAATGATTGAACGAGGATCGGTCAACAAAGAATCTGAGATGTCTGATCGTGCCGCCGATCCATCAATAGAGCTGGATCTACTTAGCACGTTGACGTGGTTAAGAAGAGCATACACAAGGCAGGACGACGAACGGACGTACCGTCGCAGATCCCAGGGGTTAGGAAAACCCGTCGAATGGCGCGGATTCGAGATGCTCTCTACGGAGTAGCCTTTTACGTAGAAATGAAGGGAAGCCGAAGCGCCATTTGTAGCTTGCGTAGGACCGTCTTCTGGTGCCGCGCTGATATTGAGTTATTAGACGTTGATTTACGAGCACAACGAAAAAAGTGGAGTGGAAAAACGTACGGAGTGGATATTTGGGTCGTGCTCGTCTGCTCCGTGCGCAAAGATGTCTGAGAGCACTCGGGATGTTCCAAACTTGATACCAAGCTAACATCGGATACGGTCTGTATCTGCGCGCTCTTACACTGTTCTGCTGTAGATTGATCTAGCCGTTCAAGCAGTTGCTCACGCCAAGCCGGACTTTGTTGCTCGGGGCTAGCCAGCGTTCGAGAAGTGGTCGACCTAACGGGATCCGAGAAGCTTGTCGTAACCGAGATGGTTTCATTCTCCCTAGATCAGCGTAGATAAATACACCAAGCCACCACGTCGACGCCGGATGACTTACGATACAATACCCTGTCTACAGATATCATACTCTTGCGTTCGTGCGTCCCCCCCATACTCCAATTTTGCTTGCAGTTGTCTCGCTTCCGCCGAAGCAGTGTCTCCTCTGGAAAGCGTCTCGCATGCGGCGATGGCCACCATAGCGCAAGCGGATTCGACGGATTCTGCAGTCACGGACGAGACGGCGCAATCGGTGCGATTGATTACTGATTTGTTGTCGGCTTCCTGCGTTTGCACGACCGCCTTGTCGGACGAGACTTGACTCGTGCTGCCAGTCAACGAGACCAGTGCATCATCATGGGTTTGTATTACTGCAACCGCTTGGTGATCGCTAAGGGTTGGGCGATGGCATCAGCAATAGCTTGCAGCGTGGCATGAAAGACCCTCACGATGTCATTTGGCTCACAGAGCGCTCCTGGCCGGATTGAAGCTCTGTTTCAACCTGTATATG